>CM073773.1:51204613-51370053 GCA_037158775.1 Hetaerina titia
GTCTAATCGATAGCCAAATAATTGAGGCAAAAACCTAAACATTGTAAGAGATGAATATCGCGTAATCAAATTGATAATATGCATGAATGAAAAGAATCAGGATTACAGAATAATTTGAAGGAAATATTTAACCACTATTTTCCTCAAAATATTTTTACCAATTATACTCTTTATAGCCGTTTCTTTATTAATGACATCCGAGAAAAATAATGATGTTACTTAAATGAGAACGTAGTCCATGTCAAATTGGCATATGGCCGTGGCAAATAATTCGCAAATAATAATTTAATACTTGTGAAGGTAATTTATATGGGTACTCGTTTCATTGGGGTCGTTACCTATTGATATAATAGCAATAAATTGTTTACATAATGAGAATGAGATAGTCTTGACTGACATTTAGTCTTTTGCAGACGTTTTCATAACCTAAAATTGGCTATGTATTACATGGAGTATCAAAATAACTATACAACGGTTGAAAATTAAGACGGTAAAACGAAGTATGGAATGAATGAGATTTCATGATTGATGGTGAGGCTGAAAGTGTTGATGAAAGTAAATTCAATCCCATTTGAGACAACTGTGAGCAGAACTTTGAAAGTTAAAGAAATAAATTCATAAATGAGGAGATTAGAAGCCACAGATTATAAGTAACACACGTGATACGGGCACGAAACTGCGGTAAAAAAGGAAAGGCAAATCTTGGAGAAAATGCAAATCAATGAAAAATCCATTCATTTATAAAAGTGTTATAGAATTCACCATTGACTTCAAATGTATTTAAAAAATACATACAATAACACACGAAACTATTTTAATGCCATTTATGATCTTTGGCTCCTGAGCCCCTTAAATTTGTGTCGCAGCTTTTGAAAACCAAACAGACCTTCTTTAGAAATAGTACCCACCTTCGACATTCTCCACGTTTCCCCATTTTTGGCGCTCAGATGAAAATCACTTTCGCCGCCCTCACCTTGAGCCTCGCTGCATCGAGTCCTTGGAAATAAGTGGTGATTCCTATTCCTCGTAAGCGTTGAATAAGGAGAGTCGACTCGTAAGCAGCCGAGTTCGGCTCGAGATTTTTACACGTCCTGAGTGGACAGGGTGGCTATTCTATCGGCCAAAAGGGAAAAGGACCTCTGGTGATCCACCAAAAATATTCCCACTTCTCGGGAGCGTGTGTCTCCTGTCTTCGTGACCACTGACCATGCGGGAGCAAAAGTTCTCCCGCCAGTCGTTTGCGGTTGCGCCGCAAGATTGCGCTTCGTCACCCGGCGGGAGTCGACATGTGAGAAGGGGTCGACCGTCTAGATACGTAAGCCCGATGGAAGCCGTTGACACCGGTCCCAAGGTCACGCTCTCCGTAACCCGGAAAAGGAGGGGGTCATTCAAGGCACGTACGCTCCAAATATTTTTCCCTGTAATATATTTTTTTTTTAAGACCTCAATTCGACCGAGCCAATTTTGCCCTTCCGAATGAGGTGAGAGGATTCGGATGGGCGACTCTCCATGGTGTTCGTTCCCTCTTTTATTTTCTGCGCAACCTAAATATCACAACTGCGCTTCAGGGCGCGCCCATCACGGACACGGACCTTTCCTTCGAGTGCTCCTCTGTCCAGAGCGAGCGAGAAAGAGAGAAAGGAGGACCGAAATTGCATCGGCGAGAAAAATAATACGGCGGATCCGTTCGGATTTGCGAGGTTGTGAGGGTGGCGGCATTAATCACACTTTTAGGCGACGACGTTGGCAATTTGCATTCAGAAAACGAGCGTCATCGACGTCAATGAAACTTTGGGACGAGCCGCCGACGTCGAAATGAGGTCAACGTTCTATCTGGCGGCGGTCGCCACCCTAAATAATGGATCGCTCCCACGATCCCCGCCGGTACGACATCGTGCTGCACTCCACCGTGATATTTGCACTTGCGAGTTTCCTCCCGTGCTACGATCGGAGTCCTCGAAGAAATCATCAGGGGGCAGGGTTGTCTGTGCTCCCGAGCGACCCCTCATCGAACGGGTTGAGGGTTTAATGCGTTCAAACATGGTGAATAACACACGGAAACTTTGGCCGTCGACGAGAGATGCAGACTCGCCACGCTTCTCGGTGACATCGCCGTTACTTTCACCATCTTCGCGACCCCTTCCCACCCGTTCGTCTCCATTCACGACGCGCCGCAAAAGCAGCGGATGACTTTGGGGAACGGACCAGGTTCGTCTACGTAAATAACTGAATTTTATAGCTTTGCAACTTCAAATTATATTCTCATGGATGTTGTCTGAGTAAATTTATGTGACATTCGCAAATGGGTTCTTAAACTGATCTCGGAGCTGGAACAGAACAATTGTAACACCGAAATCAAAGTAAAAAACTGATTTTCAGTGTGTTATGTTTTTTATTTCCCGTGATATTTATTTAAACTCAACATGTCGCGATGCCGTCTTCGTCCGTGCTATCATGTGGCAACGCTGCGCCGTACTCTTTTTTGCTACTCGCTCAGGAATAGCTGGCTTACAGATGAAAATAATGAGTCTCCTTGCCTACCTTCTACGGTGAAAGGAACTTCTTGGCCAGAGATTAAAGAGGAAACGTCTCGAAAAATACGTCGCTCGTTATCCACGGCTTCCACGGTTTCCATGGCTAAAATATATCAAAACTGCGCGAGCGATGATTTTTATTTAATTTCTGCTGCAACAATGTTTTTCTAAAATAAATTTTGCAGGTTGAGATTAAAAATAAAAGGGGTGCCCTATACAAAATCGCCCGAAAAAAAAACTAATTACATGCCTGGTGTGGAATTATCCCCTGCCACACACCCTGACGGTGGTTTGCAAGGCTACATGTAGATTTAGATAAAGTAGAATTGTGTCAGATTCCTCTCTGATTTTGTTCAGAAATGATATAGAATAAAACTTTACAATCATACATTAAGGAAACCGTGAGAATTTAGGAATTCAGATCTCCCAATTCCATCCTGGCTAATCCTTGCTGATCCCTGTGCCACCGAGGACTACAGACTTTGTACGGATCGCTAAGATACCCGCTCAACATGCAATTAAATTATATTTTACTTCAGAACATTGTAACCACCGAAATTGAGCGCAAATTGTCTTCATAAATATTTCGAAAATATTATCAGGTTTGTTTTTACTCCCGAGTCTTCCGCAGGTGCTTTTCATAACTTCGATTAGACTGGAAAGTTCGCTAGAATTCACTCATGCTGTCATTCAAGGCCTCCCCGTCCCACTCATAAGTGGTCAATAATACGATAAGTAGCTGTCCTCCCTTCCGCCCACCTTACCTCTTCGGAGAACTAGGCTAGTGACCTCTTCTCTCAAGCAGTCGTGCCAACACTGCGGTTCGTCATGAAAAATTCAACCGCAGATATTGCGAAGTAAGTAACGATAAAAATGAAGATTACTAAAAACAAAAAAATGAGAAAAATTGTACAAATAATTTCAGATTTGATGTGACATTCTTTTTTTTGGGGACGGTTTAATAACGCAATGGGTGGAGCATTTTTTGCATAGCAGTCCCGGGTTCAACTACAGGCGATGCCTGTGATGCTCTCACTCTCAAGTCCTGGCCGATTGATTTATGACTTTCTTGAAAATCCGCAGGAAAACTTTCCACTGGTTCCTTATCTCCTGACTGCGTGCGAATATTACAGGCCGAAAATTACAGGATTCCGATATCACCCTTACCGATCTTCCGGTTGAGGCCAGATGCAAATGCTTGACTTAAGAATCTCATATAAACAGTAGAAGGATGTCCTATGGCAATATTCCCAAACTCTTATTCATTTAATGTATTTTTATGTGCATTCGCAGTGCAAATCTGATGTATAAGTTCCTTTTGTGATTCCTAGGCAAATTAACGAAGCTATACTCGTATTCCCTTTCTTATACTTGGTGACCTACTTTTCACTTTCACATCCCCTGATATTAAAACATGCTTACGCTAATGCTAGTGCATAGTAATATTAAATTATCCTTCACCTACACAATGCCCCACAAGCTGTTTCAAGGGCGTGTGGTGGGGGTAAGGGGGCACCCCCACACGTTCACAACTATTAGTTCACATATGTATTTGCTCACATACAAAAACACTCGTACACATAGTAATACAGGCTTATATGCATCATGCAACATTTGACTAAATCGTTAAATGTTTGTATTTAAGTAAATGCAGACGGGCGCTTAGGTTCGATTCTGTTATGATCGCGTATAGAACGAAGGAAGGACGAATATTTGAATCTGTCAGTGACGCCGTTTTTCTCTCTTCTTTTTACTCAGTTGTCGAATTTACCAATTTAATTTAGTGCATAATTATTATTAGGTATTCTACCGGTTAAGGTAGATTTTTGGATGGACACAACTATCTAATAAATATTTTGTCACTCCAAACAAAACCCAACCAATCCAGCAACCTAATCTACATCAGGTCTCTCTTCATCTCTGTGTACTTCTTTCCTCCCTTCATCCCGTCCAACATCCCTATCCTGTTCCTGCCCTTTCCTCGTTTGCCTAAAATTCTCCCCTCTATCACCTTCTTCAACATTTCACTACCGCTCAATACGCCTTTCATCCATTTTTCCTTAGTGCATAACAATTCCCTCGGTATCGCAAGAAAACTCAGGTGGAACGCGCTTTTTCCAAAATTCGAAATCTTGACTGCTCTGTATCTGAAATCTGTATTTTCTCTTAAAAATTTCCAATAATTTACCTTATTTTTCATTGGTTGTCCATATCGTTTGATAATGGACGGCAATAACGTATTGGTTTCTCCACCTACGTGTATGTTCTTATACGACAGTCACGATAATTATACTATATCAGTGTCTCATAACTTTTGATGAATTTAGCACACCTGTAGACACCTTAGTTTTTCACAAAGTTTATCGCATAATGAAATGTTAAAATGGTGGTGATCCTATTAATGATCTGAATGTGCGAAAAGGCACAAGTGCAAGTGTACGTGTATGGTCCGAATATGGTTCCACAGAGGTTAATACAATTTGCCAAGTGGACATATAAAGATTAAATATGGCATGAAAATCTGTAGAATAAATATGCCCTTTCGATAAATAAAACAGTTTCTGGCGTAACTTGGTGGAAAATCTTCATACTGACTTTTAATAATCAAACCACTTTACTTTTCCACATAAACTTTTTAATTTTTACCGGGTTGTTACCTGGTTGCTACCTGGAGGTTACCTGATGATGTTACGCTATAACGAAACCTGGGTTGTAAAAATTAAACAGTTTATGTGGAAAAGTAAAGTGGTTTGATTATTAAAATGCCCTTTCGAATCAACTTTATTTGTACAATAGGGTTATACTGTATTTTTGTAATAATGGTGCCAACGTAGACGGTTTTACTCGTTTTTTCCACGAGAATCCTCCCGTTTAATCATTTGAACTTACCATCATTGTGTTGTTTTTTTAATAATTAATTATTGGTGAAGCGTAAATGAATTATTTCGATCAGTTTCAGTTAAATTATTTTATTTATGAGTCTGGTAAAAATTTATACTAATGCAGCGTCTCCATTTTCGTTTTTGAATAAAATACTTAATCTCTGATTGGTAATTATTACCTTTTGTCAACAACCGTTCATTTAAAGATATCCGTAATATTGTTTCATTTTCTATGTGGAATTACGCTCTTCTCTGATGCTTGGTCAGTAGTAATATAGTAGTAGTGGACCATTCAGTATCTGGCCTAGTGAGAGCAGTAAGATATTGACATAGGTTAATTTCGATCCTAGATGTAGGTATTTTCGCCGTTGCTTTACGTCGTCGATTCACCTAGATAGATAGTTTAAGCGGCAATTAATAACAGAACTTAATTCGCCTTTGGACGATTTTACGCGAATCTAACATGGAATCGACCCAACTTGGGAAGGAAATCGTGCACACAAGTCATTTATAACAGGTGTACGCGCATAAAACCACCATCAGTGTAGTACATAAATTCAGACAATCTTCGAGCATTAAATGAATTTTTAATAATCTGAATTCAAAGATAAATGTATTGATCATTTAACGATGGAAGCAGAAAAAAATTAGAAATGCTCCAAATTATGGTCCAACCTGAAATACAACATAAAAATAATGTTAATCATTCGGCTGGTGACTAGAACTACGGCTGCTCCATCAGAGGGTCGAAACCCGCTGGGATCGATAAGAACTAAAAAGTAGAAAGTAGTATATCGACAATATCCCTTATTTTGAATATTTTCCAAGTCGTACAATGACGATATGGTCATAAATATCCAGGGATAGCATACCCGTTGTCGTAACATGGATGACTGTCGTATCACTTCCTCTTCGTATACTATTTACGTACATCTAGAATATGACCCAAACTGTCAAAGCAGTTAATTTCTTCAATATCGTTACATTTCGTCACAAAAACAAGAAAGTTGTATTCCTTATACCGACAACACTGTCTATGTTAACTTATCAATGATTTTCTTGAATTGATTCATATAGTCCTGGACAATATGAAAAATTTGACCTTGTCGATGTATTTTCGACTCTCACATTCTGGGCGCAGGAATGACAAAGGGAGGGTGTTACCGTAGTATTCTAAACTTTTAAGGGACTATCTGCAGCGGTGAAATGGTGGGGATGGCGCGGGAGGGGCTTAGTGGAACAGAGCTGGGGTGCCTTCGCGCTGCCAAGGACGGTGCCGAACAACTTGGGAGAGCAGAGCGAGTGTGGGTGGGTCAAGAATGGGTCAAGGCCATGTAAGTAGAGGGTTGGCGTTTTCTTTTCGCTGATAGTCTTAATTGATCATTTTGGGGGTCTCTTTCGCTCGAACTTGATCATCCGCCATCATTGGGGTGATAGGGTGAGAGGAAGACTGAGGAAGAGTCAACACTAGAGGGTACCAGAGTAGTGCGTACTTGTTGAAGGATTCCAACATGTGTTACACACATGTTGGAATCCTTAAAAGCGCATCCTGGAAAAGAGCAATTCTAATGCGAATTATTCGAATATTGAAGGATTAAATTGAACGGTTGGCGTTTCTTCAATCCTTAATTATCGTTTAATTACCATTCTATCAGATAAAATACCGATTTCATCGAATAAAATGACGTTTTCAGACGATGTAACACCATGCTAATGCGAGAAAATCACGATTTTCAAACTTTCACCCGACAAGAAATCGGCACTTTGCACCCAGCTCCACCACGTCGAAGGGTTTGCTCAGGGATCAGTACAACTCAGATTTGATGTCATATTATTATTTTCATGCCGATGTGGTGAGAGATCAGCAAAAATTTACAAACATTTCATCGAAAGGGATCATCAGTGAAGAGAGTAAAAATACTACTATCGAGTATTTCGTTAGACTTAGGTATATTGGCTTATCATGATTGATGCATATTTAGTATCAACATGAAGATCATCCAAAAATTCACGTGTGTGTGTGTATATATATAGATGATTTCTTCGAAGTAACACGGAAGTGTTGATTAAAAATCGTATACAGCAACACACAACATGAGAACACATAAAAGGAACACTCACACGTAATATCTTGATAATTTCGACGGACTCGAGCCCGTCTAAATTATCAATATATATATATATATATTTATAATATATGTATGCATAAATGTTCCTTTTATGTGTTCTCATGTTGTGTGTTGCTGTCTAAGTTAGATATATATATATATATATATATATAGACATATATATACACACTCATATATATATATATATATATATATAGACATATATATACACACTCATATATATATTTATAATATATGTATGCATAAATGTATGTATATATATATATATATATAGTTTATGGAAATATTCTATTGAAAGTTAGCGACCCAACATGTAAGGGCACATCACACTGGAGCATATATACGGGGTGCGGCAATGACTTCCTTTTTCATAAAGCAAAACCCCTTTCAAAAAGGAGGTTATTTTGCTGCACCCTGTACTTGTTTTAATATGGTACTGCTTCCCCTGCAGAGAGTCGGTTCATTGCCAAATTAGATCGTATGTAAAAAAGAGAAGCAAGGTTTTTAAAGCCTTGTTATGATAAACATAGTTATGTATCTAGGTTATTAAAGGAACTAGGTTAGGAATCACTCACGGAGCGAAGGTTACTTAGAGAATTAATCTCTTGAATAAACTGAAAGTTGGTTTCTTCAGAGGAGATGTTGAAAATGTGTTACTAACACCTTCGTACTGTGGTAGGAGTGGTTATAAAAATTAAATTACCGAGATAAACAGTAGGACCTACTGATTTAAATATTTCTTTTTCCCGCGAACGATAAGGGATCAGAATAACTGCAAAAGACCTTGGTAGTGGGGAAAATACATTTTTTAATTCTAATTAAGTCTGAATGTTTCCATGGTGTTATCTGACTCTTAGTTTATTTTTCGTCTTGGTACCAGCAGCTCGTCTTGCGTGCGTAGAGGAGTATTTTGCATTTACAATTACATGCCGTAGTGCATATAGTTGCGCTTTTCATTAGCTATATTATTTGTAATATTCTGCATTTTTATTGTGCCTAAAACATTTAAGCAAAGCATAACACTTAAGTTGCATTGTTAAAATAAGCACCTAAGTTGAAATCACCCCCTGCCACACACATTCCTGCTCTCCTTTGTCGGGTACAACGTCGATGTATGTAGATGAGAGCAGGGGAATAATAAAGTCTGATGAAAGTCTGTGAAGTATAAGCAAGAGACATACAGTAGATTGTACATTTTAGTGAGACAATAAGATATTAAAAGAAAGGAGAGTATGTGGAGGAGAAGAGAAATACAGAGAGGAGTGGGGAGTCGTAGGAAAACGATTTAGAAACTAATCATTTCAGTTGATAAATAAGAATAGAATTATTCCGTCACCGATCGATACAAGGATCAAAACTTTTGGAAGCATAGATTCACGAGATATAATTTGAAGAGACTTCATCTAGTCCGTTTCAATGAATTTCATCTTCCTTCTAACTCCAACGTCCATCTCAAGTTTTTCTTGAAACTAAATGCCTGCTCAGAGAGAGTGCGTTGATGGAAAGTGAGTAAGTCAAAGGCAAAGTTGTTTGGTATAACCGAGGCAGTGTATTTGGTAAACTTACGTTCTAAAAATTACCTATTTTTTGGCCCCCAAATTCGAATTACATTGAAGTAAGTTCCATAATTCTATCTTGGCACATCGATATTGTTAATGTGGGTCTAATAAATGTGACTTCGTGAAATAAATGTGAATAAATGAACTGAACTGCAACCTGCCTATGCGGAATGAAGTACCAGTTGTTCTGCATCGAAGTCAGATCGGGAAAGGACACCTTGGTAGATTCAGCATTGGTCAGCATACCATGTGGGCAGTTGGTTAACAAACCATCTATGCATTCCGGATATTTTCATCTGCCCGTCATTCTTATAGGTCACTCAGAATTCCTCTCTACAGATTTAAGTGCATACTTATCACAGATTTTAAAATCATAAATCACCTTATGATGCCCATCTGCGTGCCGATGATGAAAAGAGAAAGTGTCATTAAAATAAGTTGTGATTTAAGTCAAGATTCTTATGCGATGAGTAAGACCTCATTTACTGTTTCTGTGAAATCAGCCTACCTAAAAAAAACAGGGTATGTTTTGCATGCGTGTTTTGGGCACTGATTGTTACTCTGTTGAACCATTTTTCATTTTGCGGCGCATTTGGGCATGGTTTGAATTTGAGAGTGAGAAGTAGCCATCGTGATTTGAATACTTAAGTGCATTTGCAAGCAATGAATTGAAACAGCATTCATGTCCTTCACACCATTCCATTTCTTGGCATTTAAGATTATCATGTCACACTTTGAATATCACAGGAAAACTTTGTGACATGTTGGAAGATACTTGGTTTCATCACGGCTCATGTAAGTGTCCAAGATGCTTGTCAACGAATCTAACACCAGAAATGATTGCTTACTAATTATGATTTTCATATGGATTAATGTTAATATTAATCATTTAGTATAATTATGTCTGCAAAAATTTAAATGGCGTTTACGCAATTGGCAGGTTAAGTAAAGAAAATTAATTTTATATTATTTCAGGGGTCTCATTTACTTATTTTCTCCATTTTATCCAGTCCTTGCACAGTGCTTTCGTCTTTATTGCACTTACTCATTGCTTTGTGCATAATTTTCTATTCCTGAGACTTCATCATCTCGTACCTTGAGAGTATCTTCGACCTAATTCACCTGTGACATTCTTGGACTACCCCCTACTCTCAAACCATTTAATGTTCTTCTCTCAGACATGTATGTCTGTTAGTGATTCGCCTCTCACACATTCTCTCAGCATGATCAAACCAGTGGAGTATCTTCCATGCTTGTTCAAAACGAGTGCGTCTCCTATTTTTACCGCAAACACCTAAGGACTTACAAGACATATATGTTTATCATTGCTTATGCAATTCACGCTATTTCAAGCAATAACGTGTGGAAGAATCACTTTAACGAACTGACATTTTGGCTACCTTCCAGATCCATTATTTTTTTTCTATTATATCCCTCACATCATCAACAACCTTTCCTCGGACATGCTTGCAGCTCTCGATTTCTTCATCGACTGCTACTATTTTTCACAGGCTTTCTATCAAGATACACCAAATCGTCCTCTTTTTTCGAGTATTTCACCTTTTACACACACTAACATAAGTAATTTTTCTTTAAGTTATCCTTATCAAACACAACCACTTTCGTTTTATATGACTTTTTCCTCGATTTTATTCTCTCTTTTACGTCACTGAAGCTATCTGCAGAACGGGAACGCGTACATCTCTCTCCATCCATTACACCTGCATTACCTACTCGCATTGCATCCATCTCTCACGTATTTATCAATTAAAACATTGAAACTGTCCCCCTGATAATAATCGCTTGGATTTAAAAAATAAATAAATTCTTCCGGCTTCCTGAGTCTTCGGTGCTTACAATGTTCTGCTCATCAGCTCTTCCAGAGGTCGTGGGTTTAATTCCCATCCATGCAAGTTTTTCATCAAATAGTCCCTGGGTGATTGCAATTGTCTTTATTTTTTGTAATCCATTTCATAAGTACGGACGAAATTGGATTTGGTACTAATATTTTTGAATTAATACCCATGTGCAAAGGACATTCAAACCAAAAGACAAACACCACTTGGGACTTTGGGTTTGAATATATCTTTAATTTTTTTGGCAAAATGATGAAACCCAGAGTCCCTCATTTTTGCATATGTTCGTGGATGCCACTCTGTCTTCACTGTTCATTTGTAATATTCCCAATCACTGGATATAAAGCAGATTTAAAGGCCAAATATAATGTTATAAACTCCATCATTGACATTCCTGAACTGCTCTGTTTCATATCCCGAGATCACCATCTCGACCTACTCGTAATCACTTCCTACTCTACACGTCCGCTCCAAGACTATCACTCATTTAACTTGCTTTTCTTCTACCTCCCTTCTCTCCTAAATTAATTTCCCGACAGCATTTATCCTTATACTTCAGCCTTTAAAAGTCTTGTTCTATGTTATATGTGTTACTATATTTTGGTAATACTTCTATTTGTAGACAATTTTTCAGAAAAAATGCATAAGTTAAAAAAATCATCCATTCTTCGTCAGTGGTCTGCTTGCGATCAGCAGGGATGGGTGAACGGGAACAATCTTTGGAGGCCGATGCCGGAGGGAGGTGGGGGAAGAGAAGAAGAACGGATAGTTGAGAGTTTGGCAAAGTGATGAGGTTGAATCGGTTACACCATCGTAAAAAATATCGAGTTTATTTCAGAGATAGCTGGTGGGCAAATGTACGTGACCGCATGCATCTAGTTTAATTCCCTCGTCAGACACGTCGACTTAAATTCAGTGCAATTCAATCGCAAGAAATTCTGTCCCTCCCTAGAATAAATCGTGGGTTGATCGAAATCCGCGAAGCTATGCTCATCAATTGTAGCCGACATAATATTCGAAAATATTTCAAAGGAACCGCAAGCGACCGCTCTTTCTGAGTGTTCTAAACATTCACCGCCATGTAAGATAGCCCAAATGTTTCATTTTTGTTAGATGAGGCTAGAGTTTACGTACTTCGCACCAAGCCCTACTTCATGTAAAATTTGAACATTCATGTTTCAAGGTACAAGTCATTTTCAGTATGGTTATTTTCGGATTTTAAAATGTTTACAGTTAATTGATGAGAAATGCATGAGCCTTGTTTATGAGATGACTAATTTTAGTGAATGGGGAATAGTCCAATTGCTCAACCCTTTTGATTAATGAATTATCATAACACATCGAGTCCGGTTCCTCTGATTTTCGCGCATTAGTATTAGTTCACATGCTATCATTTCCAAATTTACCCAAGTTCAACTTTTAAATTACCGGAGAAATTACGATGAAATCCTCTTCTGCTCGTTGACCAAACGCGGCAAGAAATAATTGCGGTCATACGACGACGACGGAGTGGTCCTGTCAGGCAAGCATTGAAGCAATGCCACTGTGAATTTGTCTTCTCATCTTGTTCACCCCGGAGAATTTACTGTGTATAAATGATAATTACAATAAATGCAATCATTTTAACACGTCATTGATATCACTCGCCGAATCTTGCTAACCCTGTCTATGTCTTTGCTTCACTTTATGCGTACAAACGGCAAAATAAAAATTGTTTACAGTGATTTTCGGATATTAATGAACGTTTTCTGGATTTACGGATAAATGCTTAGTAAACCAAGGAAATGTTCTCTGTATATACAAGCATCAATTCCAGACACCCGAATAATGAGATTAATTCTTTTCTAGTCCTTTGTAGATACGTACATATCAGGAAAAGGACCCAAATTATTACTCTTTGTAAAGTTTAGGAGAGATTCACATTTTCCCTATTATTTATGCATTAAATAATAAATCCTCAAACTCTAGTTAATCTGTTTCACGGCGAGTTTTAATACTTTTAAACAATTAAAAATGTACTTTGTTTCCTAAACCAAAAGATTAGAAAAGAAAGATTTATCCTTTTGAAAATGAGATTCCTATTCATTCTTTAATGCCAGATATCAGACACATTACGAGTGAATAATATAGGGTACAACAATTTGGAGGAATGAAGATATAGCGAGGAAGAAGACAACTTAATGATTATTTTCTTGAATTCCAATGGCAAACTAACCATTCATGGTCTTTTGGCCCTCATTTCCATCATTTGGCCACCTAAGATCATGTAACGAAGGATTCGTTGAAAGTTTTACTACATACTCGCAAGAACCGCATTTGGGAAATCGCTGAATATTTAATTTAGGTTTATTCTTGTTTCTTATGCAATTATGTCAACGTTTAATAGCTGCCCATATGCAATGCCCCTAATACGAAATTTTACCTCAGAACTACGAAGGAAAAGCGTGATAATCAATCCTTCGATTGCATTTCTGATTCTCAGAAGCTCAAATAAAATGTACCAAATTTCTCGATGAAGAAAACTAATCATATTTAACAAGAATATTACTCATTTTCTCGGACGTAATAACCCTCTAACGTAAATAAATACTGTTAACTCGTTCATGTGTGGAGAATTAGAGGGCCAGCTTCACTGTATTCCTGTCCAGCTGTAATAAGAAAAAGAGAGACAAAATTCATATTCAAATCGCGAGGAAAAATTACAATCAGCCCAACATTACTTAGAAAATGACACAAAAGGATACAGTGACATATAGAGGACAGATGTGAGTCTTATTTCGTCGTTAAATTTAATTTCAAGCTAATATTTCCACTGCTTTCGGGTTATTTTGCATAAAACATAATACAATGCTAACGGGGATACAAATTTTGGGCCAGTTAATTCGTAAAACTTTAATGCTCAACATTTGTTTTCACTTTTTCCAAACTATCCTAAACTGAAACTCTAGTTTTCACAATATTAAAAAAAATAGTGCATTTAAAATATTTTCTCAAAAAGTAAAGGATGATCTCCTTACATTAAAAAGCCATCTAAAACATTTTCACACAAAAATTAAACTTCTCCTGAAAAAATCTCGTTCGCGATTCTTTACTAATTTGCTCGTAAAATCAGATAAACGAATTGGGCCTAATGGTTAAAAACTCACGCTGACTTCCTACTTTTGAATTCTCTAGCGGATTCAAATTACTGTGACTCTATGAATAAGAATATGTATGCATATTATTATTATTATTAGGTAATATACCGGTTAAGGTAGGTTTTTTGGATGGACACAACTATCAAATAAACATTTTGTAACTCCAAACAAAACCCAATCTAGCAACGTAATCTATATCAGGTCCCTCTTCATCTCTGCGTACTTCTTTCCTCCCTTCATCCCGTCCAACATCCCTATCCTGTTCCTGCCCTTTCCTCGATTTCCCAACATTCTCCCCTCTATTATCTTCTTCAACATTCCACTACCGCTCAATACACCTTTCATCCATTTTTCCTGCCTCCATAGGATTTCTCTCAACAAACCCCTCCCCTCACCCACCATCTCCAGTACTTCCTCATTTGTTTTCCTTTCGGTCCATTTCACCTTCTCCATTCTTCTCCACACCCACATTTCAAAAGCCTCCAATCTACGTCTATCCTCCTGCTTCAGTGACCACGTTTCCGCGCCGTGCATAGCTACGCTCCATATCAGAGTTTTTACGAGTCTTGTCTTAACATCCCTACTCAACGTCCCCGTCATCAACTCCCTCCTTGAGAAAGCCTCCCTGCCTAACGCAATTCTCCTAAGTCCCGACTACTTTGACCGTATTGGTCCAAAACACTTCCGAGATATGTAAACTGTTCTACCTGCTCTATTTTTTCCCCGCCTATTTTAATATTTAGCTTAGCCTTTTTCTTTCTGGAAAATCGCATAACCTTTGTTTTATTAATATTGATTCTAATCCCATATTTATCGCACTGAACCTCCAATTCACTCAGCAATGCTTGCAACCCCTTTGCTGACTGAGCAACTAATGCTTGGTCATCAGCAAACCTAACCGATTTTTCGAATTCCCCTCCGACTTTCATTCCTACCTCCAGTTCTTCCCATGCCTCTTTAATCATTTCCTCCACATATACGTTGAACAGTACCGGTGACAATGGGCAACCCTGCCTTAACCCTCTTCCTAACACTGCCCATCCGGACTCTCTGTTCCCCACTCGCACCTGAGCAGTCTCAGACATGTACGTATGCATAATGTATGAATAAAAAAGGAAATTAATTCTGAAGAAATTACATTGTAAATGCTCGAAGGAAGAATTAAAAGGGTCTTTGCGTTCCCACAGGAATGACTTTTTTCGCTGTCAACTAATTTCGCTACCCAGTAGAATCATATCGATTGTCATCATCTGTCAGTCCAGATGATACTACAGTGTAACGAAACTAGTTGACAGTAATAAATTCTTTGCCTAGGAAGCACTAAGTCGTTTAAATCCTTCCTTCGTCCATTATAACGTATTTCGACCAAATATCGATCTAAACTATCTCCCATATATATTAAATTGTAAGGCGAGAGGTCCCAGATTCAGACTTGGGTAGCATTAATTTTTTCCGTGCAATATTCTTAACCCTTGAATCGTCCTGACAAGCTTCCTAATTTTTTTCCACGACTCCAGTCCCTGTGGTTTTATGGAGGAGATATAATGTAATGTTGTATTGGTGCGTGCGCGGTGGTATTGTAGCTATGACTAAAAACGTAACCAAAGCTCGATCCCGGGGAATACAGTATAGCTTTGCGAGCACTTGATGAATATAATTTAACATGAATGCTTACACTATATTTTAGTCTCATGCTTGCAGTTTATTTGACGCTTAGGTGAGACAAACAAGTATTCCGCGTACTCATTTCCGACCTAATTCATGGTATTACACGATTTACCCTTACATTTTTTATCTCGAGATTAGCTTCCTGTACCCACCGTACGGTTTTTAACGGCTATTACTGCCAAAATTTTCTGAAGCAAGAAGAAACTTAAATCGCTGAAGAGATTCTCCAGGCATATCTTTCTCATTTCAGTTGCTACTCTAATTTAAAAAAGACGAAAACAATAAAAGAAAGAGTACAATCCATGGTATGAGTAAAATTTTGGATTTCAATTCTTAATGTAAGAATCTGATTAAAGTTAAAACCATGCGACAGCAATATTCTTCTATCTTTTACCACAGAGACAAGAGGTATGAAAGAAGGTATTCATAAAAGAGAGTAAGCTCCTTTTCTAGACTAAAAAAACTAGTCATTTCCTGACAGTAAGTACTCGATTACGGAAGGATTTAGTTTTGACATAGAAATATTAAAATGTTATATGTATTCTAATTTAAATCTTTAAATTTGATCAGTAAATTGATGTTATTAACGAAAAAAATGAAAAAATACAAGAATATATAATTTATTGGAAGAAATTTAATTAAAAGTCAATCCTACCGAAGTAATGTGAAAATACTAATTGCTCAAGTACAATGGACTAGAACCCCATTATTTCCAAATTGGACTCTTTTGCAAAGATCAAAAATTAGAAAATTATCAAGTCGGAAATATAAAGAAGAAATTTCTCGTTCAACACATAGATAATAGTATTTATTGCAACTGTGTTTTATCGCCGTACATATAAATTGCCCGCCCTGGATCGTCGGATATCCAATGGCACTTGAAGTTCAATGATTCAGTTAAAGATGACTCTGGCAACGACATGTTTTGGTTACTATATTTCCAAAACATCCACCAGGCGCCACTAGTTGTTCTGTAACTTTTAAGATTTTAATCATGTGGTAGTTTGTCGGTGTAGTTGTTTACATCCGAATACATGATATTATAATTGAATGTTACTGTCGTCAGTTCACCTATAATGGAGTTCATCGTTGCTGGCGTGGATAATGTAAAATTTGATATCGAAATTGCTTTAGAAGAACAATATGGAGCATTACCTCTTCCTTTTACCGGGATGGATAGTATGTACTCAAAGATGTGTTTATTGTCTTAGTAGAGTGTATGTGTATGTTGAACATGATTTCTGAGGTGATGCAGAAAATAATAACTTATAAACTCATTGAAAATGAATAAAATATTGCATGTGTTGTTGGTCTCATTCAGGCAACACACTTTCTGCAATGCCTCTTTAATGTCATTCAAGTGTGGTATACTGTCCAGGCCTATTTATTCGATAGGCGTTGTTAACCATTGGCAATTTCTAGTGATTTATGAAAACCCGCTAAGCTGTATTCCTCTGTTATTTTCCCTTCATAGTAATTTTATTGTGAATTTTTCAGGGACATTATTTAACTTTTTCAAATATTTTCAGAGTCGACAGCAGCAGTGTGTGAATTCTTTCCCAAAGGAAACTGCCATAAAGGCTCTGCTTGTCCATTCCGTCATGTTCGCGGAGATAGGACAATCGTGTGCAAACATTGGTTACGTGGTCTCTGCAAAAAGGGGGACCAGTGCGAATTTCTCCATGAATATGACATGAGCAAAATGCCTGAGTGCTACTTTTATTCCCGTTTTAGTGAGTGTTTCTTATTGTGGAGTATTGGGACATTTTAATTTTGTGCGTTTATTTTCAAACATTATTTTCAATGCATCAATATGCTTTTTTAGATGTGACATTTTTATGCAGCATAATAGGTACAGAATTTTATGCTGTTTGCAGATTATGTGCTCACAATTTTTTGCTGTTTGCAGATTATGTGCTCACATATGTTGCTGTATCAAAAAATATAGTTTAATTACCGTTACCAGTCCACGTTATTTTTTTGAATAATCGATACTTAATGAAAAATAACGTTAGAGAACTGATAACTATTCAATTAAAGTTAAGGTAAATTTTAAAAGAGTGAAGATGTAATTGCATACCAATTTTGGAGTTACTTTTGTGGAGTTAATTTTGTTAGGTGGTGACTG
The DNA here is from genome assembly GCA_037158775.1 of Hetaerina titia. Classification (NCBI taxonomy): domain Eukaryota; kingdom Metazoa; phylum Arthropoda; class Insecta; order Odonata; family Calopterygidae; genus Hetaerina; species Hetaerina titia. The sequence goes on from CM073773.1 coordinate 51,222,507, forward strand.
GCGAAGCAATAATGGCAGTGCAAAGTGTTGTGTGCGTTGGGAATCACTGAAAATTGTTTTTCAGCTGTTGTTGAGAACCGTTTTCTCTTGAAGTCCTTCTAACAGTAGTAGTAGATTATTGTTTGGATTTATTTACCTAAAAGAATATTATTTCAGCACGTCTCTGATCATGATTAATATTGAGTTGGCTACAAACATAACTGGAAGTAATAAGTTTTTGTATCTTAACAAAGAATTTGTACCTTAAAATTACAGTGAATTAAGTACTATGAATTTTTTAAGAATAAGTAATGATCATTGCCCCAAAAAACATGTTTAGTTTTTCGAAGCTACAGAAACTTATTAAACAATTGAAATTTAAAATAACCACTGTGGAATGAAAAGGTTTGGAAAAGAGTCGCTTTTTTGTGAATAAAGCTCAGAAACTCAATGATTCAACATTCTGTTTATGTTGTACACATACAAATGTGTAATGCAATAAATTTTGGATGAGTGGAAAGTGGCAAAGATTATATATTACTAATTCATGGGCAGGTATGGATTGAGTTAATGAGATAGCCTAATCACCATCATGCCCTTTAATTACCGTGGATGTTTCCAAATTTGAATAACACTCATTACTCCTATTTTAAACATCCATTCAATGTTTTTATTTTAATGTGGATTCTGTTTACAAGTTTTTTATGTCACGAGATGTATACGGAGAGTGTATTTGTTTGCCTTCTTTTTTGTGGAATTGTTCTTTTCTGTGGCATGGCTTAAACTTAAATTAATTTAATTATAAACAAATTACTTTTATGAAACACAAGTAAAGGAATATGCATATTGGCTTCTTTGAATTACTTTTTTGAGGCTTGTCTATGAAAATTTACTGAGTGTGGGTAAATGATAACATGGGCTAATTGCATGTGATAAAATTGCTAGGAAAATCAATGAATGTCAGGGAAGAGAAGAGAAAATTGAAAAAATCTGAATTTTTTAACGTACCTGAAGTACTGATGATCGACCTTTGTACACTCAGCCAATATATACTCTCATTTATTTAATTTATCGAATATAGACTAATGTTTGAAAAACATTATTAATTTCAGACTCCGGAATACATGTCGGAGAAACATGAATTCATCTTCATTCTCTAACAATTCTGCATGCATATATTTTGTGACAGATGCCTGCCACAACAAGGAGTGTCCATTTCTGCACATAGATCCTGAAAGTAAAATACGAGATTGCCCTTGGTATGACCGTGGCTTTTGCAGACATGGGCCAAATTGTAGGCATCGTCATGTGAGGCGTGTTCTCTGTCTTCATTACATGGCTGGATTTTGCCCAGAAGGACCTGATTGCAAGTTTATGCAGTAAGTGAATAAACTTGATTTTATTTATTTTGTAATATGTTAATCGCTTCACTTGAGTGGATGGCTAAAACAAGATTTTACTTTTTGTGGTGATTGTAATTTGTAAATATGTATAAAATTGTTAAGTTTTAGTATTGTGTGTACTGATGTGAAAAGTATTACTGTTGATTAATTGGATTTCCATGAACAGCATTGTTTCTGTTTTATTCTTAAAATGGTGGGTATGAGTTATATTTATTTATTCATTTATCCATCCATTTAGTGATGAAGTACGGGCAAAAGCTTAAGTAATATTTTTAATTCCATGGCTTGACATTTATTGTGTATGTAAAGATTATGAGTTCAATAATAAAACTTTAAGTAAAGTCTGCAAAGGAGGGTTTTTTTCATGTGAATCATATCACAAATTATGCAATGACTCTCAATTAAAGAATTGAATCATCCAAGAGGATGTGAGAATATGACTAGATTGTAATGACAAAATGATTAAAATTCAGATTTTCATGGAGGATCTGTCAGTATTATTCAGTCAGAATGCCCTGCAAAAGTATTTCTCCTGTCTTCAAAGGATTTCGAGTACATTAGTTGAACAAATATTAGAGTAAATTTCAGAATTCAGTGAAAACTGAAAATATTTGCTCATTGGTTTACGAAGGTGTGGTATCATAACTTAGTTGTCAGGTTGAACACCCTGAAGGTGGAAAATGGGTTAATAGTATAAAAGCGTACTTTTCAATTCAACTGATATTTAATCAAGAAATCGTGTCTCACTAAAATTTTCAGTATTTTTGACTGCTTGTAATACCTGATTTCATAAATTAATGAATTGATAGAAGATGTTGGATTCCTGTGACATAAAAAGTTATTCTGGGAATCTCTCCATCATCTATTTCCATGTGATAGTCAGATTCTTCCATGAAAGTTTAGATTTTGTCAGTGCTTAGGGGAGCTGAAAGTAAATGGATAGATAATAATTATATTTAGGGGAATACCATGTAATACATGTACAGTTTAAAATATTATGCTTAAAATAAAAAGAAGAATGAGTAATTTTCTGTTATCAAAATTTTGAGCAAGAGAATGGGAATATTATCATTGTGTTTATTTTATACTTAACCCTCTGGAATATTTAGCACAAATCATGTATGTTATACTCAGTAAAATTTAGAAAGCATAGTCTTTAGTAGATGAAACAGTTTCTGCACTTTAGATGTGTTCTGGACCAAGATGATAAAAGTGGTGGGAACTTAAGTAGAAGAATTGCATTTGACTAGGAACCTTTTGCAAGGAAGACTAATTTGTTGACTGGGATTTGTCAGAGAGGATGTTAAGAAAAAAAATTAAAATTTTATGTAAAGCATAGTTTGGTACTGAATGGAAACTTGGTTGTTGAGACAAGAGGATAGACAGAGGTTGTAGGTACTAAGCATGGTGATGAAAGAGAGAGAATTTTTGGGAGACATCCAAAGGAGGCAGAGAAGTAGATGAAGAACATTCTGATAGGTGATTTATGTTTAAGACTGTGATAAAGGAGAAAGATTTGTCAAGCAAGGTAGGAGTGAAATGGATAAGTGTAGGCATGTTGGATTGAATGAAGGGTGGTAGAAAGTATATGGAATTGAAGCAAGAGTTTTAGTATTGGTGTCAGATTGTCTTGTTAGGTGAGGTTTATGAATGAGAAACTTGCTTCCAACAAGCAAGCATGTCATGGTGACCAATTTTTCATAGATGTGCATCCTGAAATAAATTTTTTCTAAATTTAATTGCATTTTCAATTGAAATTGGGAGTCAATGCAAATGGTTTTTGAGCTCTCTTCATTCTAGCTGCATGGTACCTCTTTGTTTGGTCAGTTCCACATGCTCATCACAGTCTGTGGATCACTTTTTGGTAGAATCAATTTTCAGCAGTTAACCAAATACATGATACTAACCAAAATATATGTTCTCAATATATATTCTAGCACCACAAAGTTATATTTGGAGATGTGCTTGTTGAAAGCTGAAACTGTTATATAATACTTAATTCCATGATGCTTTCTTATTTGTGCAAGGCGAATGTCAACTATTTTATTTCAAATGTTTGTTTGATATTTATTTAGTCCAAGATTTGAGCTGCCTGCGACAGATGTCCAGCAGAAGGAAGGTAAAAAAGTTATCATCACATGCCATTATTGTGGTGAATCAGGGCATAAAGCCATTTATTGCAACAAAATGCCTCCAGATTTAAAGGAACTTCGAGCTAAAGAAGAGGAATTCAGAGTCAGTGTAAGTGCTTTTATATTTTGTAAATACTGAATTTAGAATTTATGTACCCATTCAATAGGAGAGACATAGGAAAAAAAAGCTTAATGAATAAGTAGTCAAGTTCGAGTTGGGCTGTTTCCCCAATTTTTATTGGTTGATTTCTGAAAGCATAATTGTAAACAAAAGAGATAATTTTATTAACACGTTTATTGCATAGAAGAAATATGATGGTTCATACAAATTTAAGTTTAAAGTGAATGAGAAATTGATGTATGTTTTAATTTTGGTTTTCTATTAATTATTCATATTTTTATATGGAGTATGGACATGTTTGCTCATACCCTACATAAGTATTCATATCACTAGGATAAATATCCAAATTTCATCTAGTTTGTAACAACATTTTTGTGCAATTGACAGGTAACAGTTGCTATTATTATCTTTATTATGTTTTATCTTTTACTTATCCATATTTTATGGACAAAAATTATTATTTTTTCTTATTTTACTACAGTCAAAGGCAGTTCTTTATGTGAATAAAGGTGATGAGGATCCAAAACTCCAAAAACCATTAGAAGAAGTGACCTGCTTCAAGGTAAATTATTTATTTTGTATTTATACTTGAATATAGGGCAATGAAACTTGGTGGAAAGAGTATGGCGAGGATATAAAGATTACAATGCAACAATTTTGGTGTGTAAAAATTATTCCCCTTGACCGGGATTTGATCCCTCGATATCCGGGTTCAAATTCTGGTCAATGCGAATGATTTTTCTTATATTGTCATGCACATATAGCGGATGACTTCGTTAAAAGTTACTGCCCTTTGGGGACCCTCAGAGGTGCTGAGAAAAGGGAGTTTCATAATTTTGTTGTAGTTACTAATGTGATAGTAGTCAATTTATCAAATCCTTTTTGCAGATGATTGAGAGTTTACTGTATGTATTATTAAAAAGGACATTGGAATATGACACCAAGTTAATAAGAGAATATTTGAAGAGAGGAACACATATGTTCCAGCTGTACATTATTAAATTATATTATTAAATCTATTATTAAAATATATTATTATTATTATACTCATTTAAACAATTTTCTGATCACCATTGTAGTAAAACAGTATGATTGTTGAATTTTATATTAATTGCAGAGGCAAGAATAATCATTTTTTCAATGTTTTAATACATTGAATATCTTCCAAAACATTGATTTAACTCAAAATATCAAGATAGCTGAGTATTAACATTATTTTCGATTGTTGATTACCACTCTTAATCCATACTCTTGTTTTTCAGTGTGGCTGCAAAGGTCACTATGCCAACAAGTGCCCCAAAGGCCACCTTGCATTTTTAAGCCAAAGCCAGAATCCCCCTCCACCCGGAGGCTACAGACGATAAGTCCTCATTTTATTGACATTTTAGTCAATAAACACAGGGAGTCTGCATGGTGGCTTTAGTTTCCAGCACCAAAAACTCTAGTGCATAGAATCAGAGAGACAAATGAATTATCTTTCGATGAGGACTCTCCATCACCTCAGTTACTTGGTGAAATTGAGCTCACAATATTTTCAAGCTATGAAATCCCAAGAATATAATTTTCGAGTGAATGGTGTATGTGATGTGGGCATTGTGTGGTATTTGTGGTGAAAGACTATTAATTGTCCTGCTATAGTGAAATAAATTTTTTCAGAAACTTGAAGAAAGCATTTAACTGGTTCCCTTGAAAGATTATCTACTCCATGAAATTTTTACCATAGGCTAACTGATTTCCTATGGTGACTGTTATTATTAATGAAATTCTTTCATTTGTGTCATGTCTTTGACGAGTGTTTCACAAAATATTTTTTGGATGTCTGGCTGTTACAGCTGAAAATTTATTTAATATATTTTGTATGATTTCTCAAGTCATTTCGATTAACTTTGAAGTGGACAAAGACTTTGTTACTGTTACGAGTAATTGAATGTACGATATGTTGAATTCCATTTGGTTTATAAATTCCCCTTGCTTTCTGGGATTTGGAATATGAAAATTTGGGGTATGAATATTCTGTGTATCAAATTATTTGAGGATAAGTCACTTTCCTATTATCCTACACCCTACACATACCCCTACTACTTATTCCCTAAAGCCATGTATCCAGACAAACCTAATACTTACCTCTGTTTATACTGGAGCCTGTTTTGTTTCACTTGGTATTCCACACTATCTCCTTTCATGGCTTGTTTTTAAGTTTCAACATTTTGATTTTATTCATTCAAAATATGTGAGGAATGTATATGTATAATATGTCCAATGATGTTTTTCCCCTTTATGTTTTTCATTTAATTACAGAAAACATCCAACTTAATTGGCTTTTTTATTATGAATCATGAAGGACTTAAATGTTTTTGTGGTACTTGGCCATGATTTGCTTTAAGAGATTTCAATGTCATTTAATGCATTTGGTTCAGTAAAAAGTGCACTGGCCAATATGGCCGGATTCATGACTGGAAATTATTTTATCTTTGAGATGATGATTTTTTTATTATCAATTTTAAATTGTGTCAAAACTAATGGATTTAGAATGGATAATAATGAATCAATTGAAATTCTAGGGATATTATTGTTAATTATATAATTTTTTTGGACTTTTAAGAAATGCACCATCACTTAGACTTCCAAAAATTGATCACTTCATATATTTATCTATTTATATGCATATTAAACTGTTAAATGGAACCATATGGTAAACACTCTGTGATGTGTTCATCGTCACAGAGTGTTTACCAGATCACACCATGTTGTATGTTGACTAATGTGATCTATATGAATGTACCAAACTTGATTATATGTCATGATCTCCATAGCAATCTGTTCATATCTCAAAAAAGTTTGTGAAAATAAATTTAAAATGTTGAAGTCGTTGGAGTTGGAATTTTTAGGAAAATGTTAATCCTTATGATTCCATCTTTCCACTTATTTGATTTGAACTTGCAGTAAAGAATATAATGAATGATTAGTTTCTTTGTCATTGTCATAGATCTATAGTAATTTGAATTAGGTCTGTTGTTAAATGTATTCATTCACATTTTATTGCCCATTTGAACTACTGTTTCACTTGATAGTCTAATACTAATGACACTGTAAAGAAAGTTAATTAATTGTTTGTGATGTTTAACATTAATTTTGGAAATTCTTTCATTTCATTGCAAATTAACACTAAATTTGAATCTTGAAAATTTTTATTAGGTACCTCATGGAATCTATTATGCAAAAACCAATGCACCATGATCTAAAATTTGATATATTGTCAAGGAAATAACCATAAACACAGTAGTTAACCTGAAGGTTGGTTTGGTAGATGATGGTAGAGTTCACCCAGTATTAAGCCCTATAAAAAAAAACCATAAGCACAGTAATCAATCCGAAGGTCGGTAGGTAATGGTTGAGTTCATCCAGTACTAAGCCCGATGGCGTTTGAAATTCATACATCAGGGTAGGGGAGCCAATTCCTTTCCCTGTGCAGGTTATGGTTTCCCAGGAAGATCTGGTATCCAAAAAATCACATAGCTTGGGTGGAGCTGCAGGTGCCCAGAAGGTGCCTTGCCCAGTAATCGAACCCGGGCCCTCTGGTCAGTAGTCCAATGCTCTACCCCCTGAAATACCACGACCCACATTAAGCCCTACAAGGCATGTAAAATTCACACATCAGGTTAAGCGGGCCAGTTCCTTTCCCTGGGCTGGTTATGGTATTCCAGGAAGATCTGGTACCCAAAAAATCCCAAAGCTTGGGTGGAGCTGCAGGCTCAGAGAGGCTTGCCTAGGAATCAAACCCGGGCCCTCCAGCCAGTACTGCAATTCTCTACCCCTGGACTACCGCGACCCACTCCTTTTAAGGTATGAGGTGCATATTTAATTAGGAAATTTTCTCTTCCTATTTTTTAATGTTAGGTTAGGGTAAAAGAAATAATTTTTTGTGCTAAATTCATAACTTTAGTAAGATGTTTCAGATTGTCCGATTTGGGCCAAATATGAACCATTTTGTTGTATAGTTTGTTGTCATTTTAAAGGTAGCTTCATAATACCTCTCTCATAGAAGTCTTGGTCCTTATTGGTGAAAAACTCTAGTGATCTATTTTCACAATCTTCTCTTGATCGCAATTTCTTGGCACTCAGGAAGTTTCACAATGCAAGAAAAAGGTAGTAATCGCTTAGTGCCAGGTCCAGACTATATGGTGGATGCATTAAAACCTCCCAACCAAGCTCCTGGAGTTTCTAATGAGTCCCTACAGATGTGTGTGGCCTTGGGTTGTCCTGATGAATCACAACAACTCTTCTGTTGGCCGTTTCTGGTCAATCGCTAGCTTCAAACGGGCCAGTTGTTGACAGTAGAGATCTGAATTTAGTGTTTGGCCATACGAAACCAACTCGTAATAAATGATTCCTTTGAAGTCCCACCAAATACGCAGTAGAACCTTCCTGGCCGTTAGTCCTAGTTTGGCCACCCTTTGAGCTGCTTCACCACACTTTGACCACTAACGTTTTTGCACAATATTGTCGTATATGACCCATTTCTCATCCCCAGTCACATGTGAGTATTATCAATTTCATTTTTGTCCACCATCTGAGGGTGCCTTGAATAATGTAGAAGAATGAAAGCTTCTTAAGTTTATGGGAGAAACTATTTTCATCTTAGACTCCTATTTGTTTTGTACATTCTTGTCAAGTGCTGCTCCAGTTTGTTGACCTCTTTCAAATGATCAATATTATTCCTACTATGCAAAATAGGTATTTGGTTCCTCGAACCTACTTGTGTGAATAATCTGGTTCCTGCCAATAATTTCTTCACATTGGAGAGAATGTAGTAATCCAAGGTTGACAAATTAAGATGGTGACAGGTAAGGTGGGTTAAATCAGGGTGGATGGGGGATAAGAAATCATAACTCCATTAATTTAGTGGCCAAGAATGCAGAGGAATGAGGTGGTGAATTGTCATTATGCTATAGGGACTTTTTTGTAGGCCAAGCATGGAGATCATTCTTGTAGTGAAGTTTTCTAATGATCTAATAACAATGCATAGTGAGCACCTTAAATAGTTCGGCTCTTTTCCCAATTGTCATGAAGATAATTAATTCCTAGAGAGTCCCAAAAATCAGTCATCATAAACCCCCCAGCTGAAGGAATGCTGTTTTCCTTCATCGGTGCAGACTCACCACTGGACATCCATTGTTTGGGCTGTTCCATATTTTCATACAAATAGTGGCATATCCATGTTTCAACCAAAATGATGCCTATGGTCGTGTGAACTATGCACTAACTACCCTTTGGAAGATGTCAAACCATTTGGATTTTGGTCAAATGTGAACAATCATGGCACCCATCATGTGGATAGTTTTCTCATGTCCAAATGTTGATGTGAAATAGTATGTTGGTACCATTCACTGAAGACACTCTTATCATTAGCAATCTTATGCATCTTTACTCTTCTATCATCCGTCATCCTATCACATTTTTTATCATCGATTTCTGGAGTGGTCACCTCAACTGTCCATCCAGAAAGTCCAGCATTAATTGATATCAAATGACCCATCCAAAAATTTTGAAACTGCTTCTAAACCATTATAATCAATGGAAAAGTTTCACCATAATGTTTATCGTGATTCTGTTTACTATCCTGAGGTGGTTTGCCTTTCATAGGATAATGTTTGATGAACACATAACATTTTTTTTGTCCACTTTTCGGTAATCACTTGACTTTCTCAATTCAGATAAATTCTAAGCCCGGAGAGGTATACCAATCTGTTTTAAACTTGGTGTATGATCCTTCAGGAGATACTACTAAATGAAATTATGTACCAGTGTCTCTGACTTTGCATGGACTTTTCAAATGATCCTCATATGGACGTCGTATGGCTTTCTAACTCCTGAAAATGTTTCATTCTGTAAAGATAACTATTTCAAGTTTTGATCTGACCGTCTAATTTGACCTCACCACCAGTATTAAGCATCACAATGAGGACGTCTCTATTTATTTAATGTTAGAAACCGATTTCATTATGGAGAAAATTGAACCAAAATTTACTCCTTTCCATCCCACCTAACGAAAGTACCCTGGGTATTTTATCTTTGGATACCCTATCCCATCAAGGCGAAGCGAAGATGATAGACGCTTATCTTCTACCTCGTCCGTCCCTTTCTCCCTTTTTTTATCGAATAAATCAATACGATACTTACCATTTGTGGCATGAATTAATATGTATAGAGGCTTATTTAAAATTGACAGCCGATTCAATTTTTCTGTCCCTTATTAAAATGTCTTCATTAAAAAACCTTGCTTTTATGCCTAAATTTAACAGAACCAAGCGCTAACCATCACACCGTAAATGATGTGGTTAATGATTTGGGTTTCCGTCGTGTAGCAGCAAAGTTGGTGCCAAAAGACCTCAATTTCATGCAAAAAAGAGACCGTGTTGACGTCGCAAAAGACATGATTTGCGAGGCTGAATCCGATCCCACATTCATCAAAAGGATCATTACTGGAGACGAGACGTGGGTTTATGAGTACGACACGCAATCCAGACATCAGGCAAGTGAATGGCGTTCACCATATGAGCCGAGACCAAAAAAACCACGTCGTTTTCAGTCAAAAAATAAGGCAATGCTGACGGTTTTCATGGATTACAACGGTGTAGTGCATCATGAATTTTTGCCAGAAGGCCAGACAGTAAACAAAGAGTATTATTTGGGCGTTATGAGACGTTTGCGTGAAGCAATTCGCCGAAAGAGACCAGAAATCGTCGCACAGTGCGTCGAGACCGTCGCACAGTGCTATCATTATTCGTAATTTTTTGACGAAAAATGCAACAAATACCATCCAACAGCCACCGAATTCACCTGATTTGGCTCCCTGTGACTTCTTTCTGTTCAATCGAGTTAAAAAACCATTACGGGGAACGCGTTTTAGCAGACGAGAGGAAGTAATGGAAAAATCGCAGGAAGCACTGATGGACATACCGAAAACCGAATATAAAAAATGTTTCGAGGATTGGATCAAGCCCTGGCATAAGTGTGTTGCAGTCGATGGGGATTACTTTGAAGGGGACAATATAGATTTAGATGAATAAACTTGTATTTTTAATTTTCTGAATAAATTCCGGGAACTTGTTGATCAAGGTAGTATGGTAGGGACAAGAAGAGATACAGGGAAAGGAGATAACATCATGATTGATCTCACGAGGATCAAGGATAGGATAAGCAGTCATAGGATAAAATTATAATGCTTAAATAACCTCAGCTGTCGGCCGTCTACTCTAATAACTACAATCTTACCACGTATTCTGTGCACAAATCTAGGGTTCGCCGTAGCAGTAAATTCCAAGTTGCGTGACACTGGATTTCGACACCATGACTCCGTTTCATTCTCTCACCCTCAGAATTTTCAAAACCCTATGAAAGTTTGCGTTCAATGCCCTCATTTGAGGATAAATACAATTTCGTCATAAGGATTTCTAACACAATTCTCATTTAACGGGAAGAGTTGACCCCAGCCGTACTCTTACAAATGGGCAAAGGATAGGAAGGGGAGTTAAGAAAGATATAAATTAGCAGGAATATATCTTTCTTAACTCCCCTTCCTATCCTTTGCCCATTTATAAGAGTACGGCTGGGGTCAACTCTTCCCATTATTTCATACGTTACCGTTCGCCTTATACATAATTCTCATTTCGGAGCAAAGAATTGGTTAGTCTTTCTTTCATTCCTTGAATAATCCCTTTCCTTTCCTGAAACCCCTCTTCACCTTTTGCCTGTAACTACTTTGTATTTACAAATGCACAGTACATGGGTCGAACTATTTCCGCATCCATATTTTACTGGTGATGTTGATTAAACGAATGTTCACATCATAAAATATACGGCAGAAAATTGAATATTTGAACTATCTTAATGGAAAATAACCCCAACAATAAAAAATCCTTTGGGCAGACCATGGCATCAGCATCCCGTATATTATTCTCTATAGAAGCTCTCTCTCTTCACGATATCTCTTGGTAAATATTGGGAAAGGTTACACGAGCCACAAACATACAGAAAATTGCTTCTATTATACAAAATTTCATTGTCCTTTATTACTCTTTGAGGATATTTTCACATGAATTGTATGTACACAAATCATTTGGAAGGACTAGACAAACCCAAGGAAGATTGTGAACAAAAATAGTGAGCCAGTCACAAAAATGACATCTGATTGTCAAAATATTGAGACGACAGTAGTCATATTTTAAAATATTTTCAACTCCATCAAATTGGTCCTCAAGATATACACGTATATAGAAATTATAGGCAGTTTTACTTTAAGAATGAACACTACAGTATTATGCTGCCTTCGGAAATTCTTCGTCACCTTTAGTCATCAAGGAAGATAGAACCCTCACCAAGGGGCAAAATAAAAGTAGAAAATGTTCATGTCGAGGGGTGTTCTCGAACGTTCCTTGGGAAAAGTTTTAAAAAGTAAGTAAATTAAATATCCATTGCTATCTTCGGGATCTCTACGAGGAGAAATATGGCACGTTAAAAATATTGTCGAGATAAAAAACTAACGCGGAAAGTAAAAAAAATAAGTTGATTTTCTACCACATCTCTGACTGAAGCAAAAAAATGCTTTCTATGAGTTTAAATAAACGTCGTTCTGAGTTAATTCTGCACTCGTTTCCCAAAAAGTGGCAAAGAGTGTTTGGCATTTCATTTCGTATTGCTCGATCGCACACCTCCGCTGAGTTCTGACAACTTCAACTAACCGACAACGGCAAAAGAGGGATCTCGTCCACCGGATTCACAGACCCCCGCCTTAACACTGAGAATCTGTTCTTTTCGCCGTGGTGAGCTCCATCGGCCCTCCTCCGGCCGAGGACACGAGCAGCTCGCTCAGGGGAATGAAGTCCTGGAGCCTCTCGTCCGCCTGCTCCACGCACCACACGTCACAGTTGGGACTGAGGCTCGCCGCCCTTGACGTGTCCAGACACTCGCACTTGGCCCGCTCCACCGACCGGCCCACGTCCCTCTCCGGCCCCCGCTCGAACTTCAACACGCCCACAGCCCTGAGACCCACTGCCGAGCAGGTCCCGCTGCTGCTCCTCCTAGGCCGCACCCCTCCACACCGCAGGCAGATTCCCTTGCTTAACACTCGGTTGGGCTCGCCACCGCTGCCTCCCCCGCTGCTGCCCCCACCACCGCCCGTGCCCCCTCCGCCGCTCCCCGCCCCACCGCCGCCTCCGTGGTGCGGCTGGTCCATGCTCGCGTCCAGGGAGCGACACTTCCCCGGCAGCTCCGGCCCCATCAGCAGGTTGGGGTGCCTCCGCTGGAGCTTCGCCGCTGCCCCGAAGGCGTTACCGGCTGAGGGGGGCTTGAGCCTCACCCGCCCGCCACCGACCCCGATCCCCGAGGAGTTAGAGCCTCGCCAGTCCCTCAGCTCGCCCATGCTGCCGCAGGCGACCGCAGGGACGATCTTGTGCGGAAACCGTGGGGAGCCCCTCGCTCTCTCTCGGAACGAAGGCGCGGGGGGCGGGCGGGTGTTTCCGTGGCTCCGGCGGTGCTGGCGGTGGTCGTGCGACGGAGATCCCCTCGCGGCCGGGTCGTCATCGTCCCCGGAGAGACAGGCGGAGAGGGAGAACTTGCGTGGGCCGGAGGATAGGCGGGAGTCGGTCTCCTGATAGGGGTCCCAGCCCTCCTCCTCGTCCTCGTCCGGTGCCGTCCCCTTGGGCAGCTCCATCTCCTCCGAGTCACCCTCGGATCCTCCACCGCCGCCCTCCTCCCCGTCCCACTCATCCCCCCGCTCTACGTCACCGTTGTGCGTAATGGAGATGACCGGGTCTGCGAAGACCACGCTCCCGGAGCGAGAGGAAGGTGGCTTGCCCACGATGACGATCTCCGGGGCGGCCGGCATGGACCCCGCCGGAACAAGGTTGGCCACGTACTTCACGTGGTGGCGGAGGGCGGCGGCCACGGCCCCCGAAGCGGACGTCCCCGCCAGCCCCCGCTTGGGCCTGCTGGATCGGCCGTGCTCGCCAGTGAGCTGGGCGAAGTGGAGCAGTCGCCTGAGGACGGAGCTGGGGGCATGCGTGGAGGAGGAGGAGGACGAAGAGGTGGGCAACGGAATACCGGACACGGACGTGGCCTCGGACACCTTCCGCCGCTCGTCAAGGTCCGGCTGCGAACCGAAGGACACGTGCCTCCGAGGTCCGGGGTCGGCCGAGGGCCAGCTGGCCCTCGGTGCGGGTGTAGCCGCCACCTGTAGGTGAACCATCGTCTGCGAGCCACAGTTCATATCTCGATCGTGATAGTCCGACCTCTCCATTTCTCCCTCGGCGTTCGATTCCTCGGTCTGGATTTCGCTCTCTTCCTCGACGATAGCAACCTTGGATTGATGAGGATGTATTTCAGAAACCGTTCTCAATCAAAATTTGAATGTTTGGGATGAAACCATTACTTTATAGGTTAAAAAAAAACTTGCAAGTCAAATATAAAGCAATATAAATGGAGAAATGAAAAACTTAAAGAGAAAGAAACCCAAAGAATATGATGCAGATCTCAACAATCATGCAGAAATGAGAAACTCTGTGGCTATAAGCAGAGAATTGTGTAATCATAGGGAATTGGCTAAGCTTTTAGAAGCCAATTATTGGGCATGAATGCACATACTCAATTACTACAGCCGCAGGGTAGTATATGTAACCTTCAGCTATTTAAATACAAGTAGATCCAAGCTCCTCTTTCATACCAACAATGCTAGGAGAATGATAATACATTCTCCACCATATATCCTTCCAGTCAGTTGACTGGAAATGGTGAACTTCACTCAAATGAATGTTTTTCTTTCCAGTGCCTTAAGAACTTCCCCGAACTTTGGTAGAATCGAGGTGATGTACCACTGAAAGAATTTGTTGGTAAACTCAACAGGTTCTTAGTTTTTTCCACTTTTGCCCATCCATTACTTCATCAATGTTATTATTTACATTGAATTACTCTAACCAAATACTGCCAGTGAAAGTTTTAACCGAAAAACATTCTCCTAATTCATAATAATTAATCAGTTATTTTCCATGTAGGAGTACTGGAGAAGCGCTCACAGTAAAAATTGGAAGAGATAGAGTGAGGAATACGTGGGTCATGAAAGAATGTGGATTAGATACATTGACAATATAGAAAAATATGAAAGAAGTGTCATAGCACGTTTGGTTATGCTTAATGAATGAATTGGAGTGAAACCACCAAATATACGACAAGTAAATAGGTTTTTAGTTAAAAGTAGACCAGGAATGTCATGTGTGAATGTGTTCAAAGAAACTCTCAATATGATATATATTAGAAATTTATGGAGAAAAACAGCTTGTGAAACTTGTGAATGAAAAAATACATGAATTAAATGTATGTGAAAGATGTGTGTAAGGGCAAGTGTGTAGGTATGAAATAAATCAATAAAAGGAGTTAAGTTTAATGAAATAACTTAAAATGAGGTTTATTTGAGTATACCTATACAAGAAAGGGATGATATGAGAAATATATATATATTCATGATATTCAACCAAAGTCTTATTGAAGCATAAAGCATAGTGGCATAAGGATAGGAGGGAAATAGTTGACAATTTCCCCTAACCCTCTAGGGACAATCCCATATATATTGCCAGAACCGCTGACTTCTAACAAGTTCTCTCGTCAAGGTTATTGTGTTGAAGATGACTAAAATGTACACATGAAACATGTAAATGTTGAACTTTTACACTAACTGAATAAAATTTTGATATAGTAATACTTTTTTTCAAGTTTCTTGATTAAAATTCAGATTTTCAGACATTTCTTCCTGACCAGGTACTGGATGAGTTTGTACATGCAAAGGAATATTTGGAAGTCCATTATTTATTAGATTGCATTAAGATTTCTGATAGGACAATTTTATTAGAATATAATACCTATGTATGTAGGTTGGTATGAAATAAATTTTAAAGTTAAAATATGAATTATTTGTCAAACCATTTGGTGAAAGGAATATTTCAGGATCAAAATGAAGTTGTCATGTTTGCACTACAGAATCATAACATAGCACATTTAAAAAGAAAAAAGAAGGCAAGGTATTTGATATTGGTTGGAGACTTGTAAAAGTATATGGGAGAGTTCTGAGGGGAGTAGTATTGGAGAGAAGACATCAGACCTGGTGGATTACGATGAAAATTTTCATGCGATGGTACCAATTCCTAAATTTTCCGACTGAAGTCTTCATGCTCTGTATAAAACAGTTAAATTAAATATACATACAAGGGTGGTCTGAAAAGTTTCCGACCTAACAAAGGTACAAGACATATTTTCTGAAATTTTCTGAGTCTGAAACTTTTCAGACCACCCACGCATATCTCTTGTCAATATTGTAATCCTCAACTCTCTGACTAGACCAGTGCCTTTTCTAGTCTACCGAGAAATAAACTCTGAAAGTCAATAATTCTCCACAATATATATCAGAATTTATTGTCTGGTAATATTAACAACACCAAAGTTAAAAAGTCACTCATGTAAAAATTCCCTAGGAGTAAATTGTAAGGGATTACCACAAACTTCCAAGGAGAAAATTTTATTGATGCATGTGTGGTCAGACTTTAGATCTGCCCCCTCACCATCCTGTGACCACTGGTGAAAGTAAGGAAATGAAAATTCTTCTAAAGTGGCTTCTGAGTATTAATGTACACAGAGCATTTTGGGGCTAAAAATTCCTTTTTTATTTGAATATTAATCTTTAGGACTTTGGCTGAGACAGGAGTAATAATCCAAGAGTTTACTTCCAGAGGCTTTTATTCCTGAAGAGGTTTATAATAGCATAGCTAATTACCCATTTCACATATAGCCAATGTTCTAAGGCCACTTTATAAATTGGCACTGAACCTACAATGCTCCAATTCCAATCTCATTAATATATATTTCTAGTACTGTGATTTTCATTACATTCATTCATTAGATCTATTAGAACACTGCAATAAAATGTTACCTTTTTGGGAGAATCACCCGGAGAATTTGTAGATGTTGATGGTGCAGGTGACTCACTTAACTGCCTCTCTAACCGGCTTATGTCGAGGTCCAATGCAGCTAATTCCCTTCGATACACACGATTTTGTACTTCTACTCTATAATACATCTCACGCTTCTCATCAATTACAAACCTGAAACAAAAATGATTGAGAAATATATTTTTTGTGGAATTTTCTTATGCTGATGAATTTATCATTTGGTTAATAATTATTTCAGCATATCATTATTAATCTATGGTAATATTATTGGTTTTTATTACTACTGTTAAGGCTTACATGAGTGATTTTTTAATCATTAATCCAAATGTTGATGGTACAGGTGAACTAGAGATGATATGTGCATTTTGTTTATTTGAAAAGTAGTTTTAGTGGAAGCAAAAATAAGACTTACCTCCTAGTATTGCATTCAATTTTCAGGCCCATGCTTTCAACTATTGGGTCACCATCTGGGTGTATCCAAATGGTGTGAATCTAATTGATAAATTATATTAACATAATAAGTCACCAAGGTATAAGAATAAGCAAATACAAAAATTAATTATGGATACACTTGAGAATTAAAGTATGCATATGTTTAGTAAAATGGTCTCTTCCAATGATAAAAAGTAATGCTTTTGGAGTTGGGTGTTCAATTTCATGCAACATGTATTGGTTACAAAGAAAATGATTCAATAACCATATCCATTCATTACTTTGGTTTTGTGGAACTATTTGAATTTGACTTCATAAGAATTTCCTTACAGTAGGAACAAGCTTTAATACAATGTTTAGCATAAAATTCATGCATTATAATTTCTCCATTTGATGTAAAAAAAATTCTTAAATTCAGAAATCATTTGTTCCTGAGCTCTCTGGACTAAAGATTCCACACACACAATATATACTATATATGACATGGAAATGGTATATTGAAGGGTTTTGGGCATAGCCATACATTTTTGGGGGGACCTATCATTTTAAGCTCTTAAGTATGAATTTTAAGACAAAAAGCTATGTCTAAACATTAAAGGCTTCAATAAATTAGTTCCCATCTTCAATAGTGCATTTTAGAATTAATATTTTGAGTTCTATTAATAATTATTAAGAAAGCAATTTAACATTCAGTTAAAAATAAAACATAATGACTCTTTGAATGCCCTGCAGAAAATGGCCAGTACAAAACATTTTAATAAACGCACTTAAAATAAATAACTTACATATATATGTGTAAAATTAATGTCACTACCATATACATATTATGTCTGAAACATTGTGGTCTCAATGCTTGTATTACAATAATATCATTATGAACTCTGTTTCATTGTGAATAAAAATACCTGTATACTAGTGATATTAATATCTCTCTGAGTGAACAATGCAGTACATTCAAGATGTACATAAAATCAATCCAATTTATGTAATCATTACAAAAAACTGTTGTTAAAGTTACAGAGATAAGAAAAGTATCTTTTATCCCACAAAATTCATCTTCAAGTTAGACACCTTGGACCCCCATGTGTAGTCAAGCCTCTACTTTGAGGGTGCACGCTATTATAACTTTTCTCATTTCTTTTCAATTAAATTTTTGTTGAAATGTGTATGCAATGGTTCGATGGATCAATATAGTGACTTGCTATGCATATAGTTACTTCAATATGAGATAGAATTAAAGTGCAAAATTTTACCTTTGGCACAAATAATAAGCAGAGGGTTGTGGTAGTTGAAGCAAATATCAAAGCTGTGATAGTAACAAAGGCCAATGTTGCCCTGTCTGATATAAGGTTTGCCAACACAACAACTATCACACTTGTGATCACCACACTGTACACACTAGCACCAATATATTGTGAATCATTGAGTGCAGGGATCTGGACTCTTCTTGTTTCCCATGCCATGTATAAGCCGGCAACCAACAGGAGGCCTTTGTAAACATACAAAGCTCCTAGCCAGCCATGAGTATGCTGTGAGCGACAGACCTCCACCTGTAACACATTAAACATGTTGCATAAATTAAATTATTTTCAGCATAATTTAACTTTTGCAAATTTTTCTGCTGAACTTAAAATAGGGGATAAGAAATCTAATATTGTGTTAGGAAAACAGCTGGTGCTTGTGTCACAAATACAATAAGTCTTGAACTTCCCATGGGACAATTTCTAGTCATACCTACTCAACTTTCAATTAACTTACAGTTTTTGAGTGGAAATACAAAAAATATTCTTAATTATCGACATCTTCCTACAATCTACAGAGCATACAATGAGTTAACATGGTTGTCACTCTCAAACAGTGCTAGCTCAATAAAAATTTCTGGGTTATAGTTCCTAGATTGTTAACATTTATTAAATATGAGCAATGGAAACCCTATTCAAATGCAGGGTGTAGTTATGGAGGTTTCAGCAAAGGAAGACTAAAGCAGGCAAAAGAAGGTCAGTCCTAAACTTTCCACAAAATGTATGTTTTTCAAATCTAGTCGCTAGGTAATTGAGCCAACATATTTCATTACCCCTGGGCCCTGAGTCTACCTATTCATGCAGTTATCAAAATAGTATTACTTTATTCTTTTGCCACTTTATGTTTACCTCTGTAATATTATTTTGCCATTAAGGATGTTCAAGTACTCATGTTGAGAATGCCAATGATAGGGATTTGGTCACAGAATTTTCAAATATAAAATTCAGGAGGAGACTATGTAAACACTGCAAATAGATGGGATCACATATATCAACAGATATCAGTAAAAAATGATATTTATAAATTTTTAGGAAATTTAGCAAAACACTATTCATAGATTGATAATGTGCAAAATATTTTTTTCTTTCGTCCATTATGGGCTAGGAGAGGGAAGTAGTAGTAGTAGTTTTTATAGGAGGCAACTGACAGCTCAGATCACTTGTGCCATTAGGGATGGACAGGAAAGGACGAAGGGTGGAGAGAAATCTGGTATTGGCATTAGCCTGCTCTTAAGGAAAAGTACCAAGGGATCTGCAACTTAATACCCCATCCAACAGATGGCATACTCACTCGAAGTGCCCTCCACAAAGCACCTCAATTAGGGATTAGGACGCCATTGAAAAATGTCTGTCATGCCAGGATTAAAACCCCGGCCCTCAGGGTAGGAAACCAATACATTAGCCACTGCACCATCACAATCACCGCAAGGAGAAGGATACCGTAAGCTTGATTGGCTTAGCATACAGGAAACCTATTTAGATTTGTATTATATTTTTCAATTAAATTTGTGTCCAAGTATGATTGGCTAGACAGTGCATAAACACAAAGAGATATAGCACATTCTTACAAGACTAACTGGGCAAACTTTCCTTGGGTAAAAATATTAGATACAAAATTGCAAAAAAATTTTGAATATGCTCTTGAAAAGTGGATCTTGGTCAGTGGCTTGCTTTAAAATGCACTGTTTTAGTGTGGTAGGTTACTTCTTATGAATTAAAATATGTTGCGATAACTACATATTTCTCATTTAAATCTATTGAAGGATATATGGTAGTATAATTTGCATGGTTAAATAGTTGATCCATTCTCTATTAAAGTAAAAATGGTGTTAGTATTAAGCAGTGATATGGTCTGTAATGTGAATTATCCCCACTGAGAGGGTCAGTGACAGAACTTGAGAGGAGTAACTATGTGTAACCTATGAGTATCCTAAAATCACCTCCTTCCGCTTAGCTTTAGCATTTTAACGCTCCTTACCTGTCTTGATTCATACCGTGACACATCCACAGCACTTTGATTCCTTCTTTGGGATTGCAAAACTGAATTTCTTGTCAATTGTTGATAAACATACAACCATGTACACATGTTGAAAGATATGCTTTAAAAAGAAAACTGGCTTTTCTTTCACTTTCTTGGTTTTTCTACCACTAGAAACCTTTACCATGTAGTTTTTAAACTATACTGCTATAATAATCCCAATTAAGAGCCAGATGTAGCTGTCTATTAAATAAAGGGTTTCTAAATCATCTAGAAAATATTGTGGGTATTTATTATGTTTTCCATTCAATAATATTTATATTGACAACAAATAATATGGTTGTACCATTTATCAAAATGAATAAGCTATAATATAAATTATTATTATCACTACGCACTATGCACATGAAAATGAGTATATTGACAACTTTAATTCCCTAGGCTGCATGTGATGATGCTATTGAAGTACTAGGCACATAGGGAATACACAATACAAGATTCTTTCTTAAGTTCAGTAAGATAGAGCTTAATCTTCATAAAAATACTAGCCACAGATTTGGGATCAAACCAAATTACATTTTTAAGAGCAATGGGTGATACAATTTGGCCAGGTTGTTGAACAAAACAGTTTCTGGCGTAACTTGGTGGAAAATCTTCATATTGACGTTTTTATAAATCAAACCACTTTGCTTTTCCACATAAACTTTTTATTCTCACGACCCAGGTTTCTTTATAACATAACATTATCAGGTGATGATGATGATATGCTGATGATGTTATGCTATAACGAAACCTGGGTCGTGAGAATAAAAAGTTTATGTGGAAAAGCAAAGTGGTTTGATTTTAATAAAAACGTCAGATTGTTGAACATCATATTGATATATTAAATAGAAGAGCATAATAAAACTATGGACAAAGTATGATAAATGCTAGGAAATGTGCCATTAAACTGCTTTTGCTAGCATAATAGTCACTTCTTGTAACTAGTAGTATTTGATTTCCACAGGGTAATTGGCAATAAATATATAATAGATATTGTTATTGAGTGGTTGAGATATTCAATCTGTAATGTCCTAAAATTACATGTAGGTAAATAAGAACAATACAGCAAAGTGAGTTTTTGAATAACTATTACCTGTGGTTGATATACAACACTTCTATCTGATGTAGAAATCTCCAGTGAAAGATTTTTCAGATGACGCTGCATAGGATCCACTGACACCCATAATGTAACCATTAAGCCATCCATAAGCAGAAGAACACAAATTAAAGACATGAGTTGGGTGTCTTGGAGCATCTGAAAATATGGAGCAAAGCTAATTATAATTGTCACAATAAAAGGAAAACCTAAGTTTTAGCAGGGTGTCTGACACCCAATCAAACATCAATAGAACAGGTCATAATCAAACATCATTTCTCCAAGCATAAAATTGAAAATGTGATGAAACAGTTAAGTTAATGAAAATAAAACCAGTGATGACAATATTTTCTCATACTTAGTTGCTCATCATCATTTAGGTTTTACAGGATCACAAATACTTGAGGTTGCATGTTTTGACCATAGCCAAAATAAATATCAAGGCAATTTATTTTACTCATTTTAGCAAAATTTAATGCCTGGGATGACTCCTTCAGAGGTTCATTTGGTGCAATAAACATGGCTATATTATCTAATTAGGAATATACTTATTTCCTGAAAATCATAATACACTTATTTTCTGAATAACTCACAAAAATGTGGGAAAATTAACACTATTGATTGATTAAATTAAAATATTAATTCATATTCTATAACATTTGGTAGTACATCAAAGAGATGTTATCGTTTTCAATACAGATTGCAACTTAAGCAAGAAAAGAGTTTATGAACATAAAAATAAAATCAGCCAAAAAGTTATTGAAATAATTTTGGGAATCCAAAAGAAGAAATAGGCATGTAGGTACTTACCAACTGAGATTTACACATTTTGTTATTACAATTTTGAGCAACAGATGACACTTGAAACATTTAAATTATCTTCTCAACTTGTGCATTATTAAATGATGAAGAATTTAAAGTAAAGATCTAATAGTGAAAAATCGTAGAAACATCATAAAACATTGAAAACAGATGCATTCACATTCACCATAGTCAAATGGAAATATCAAATTAAATTGGAAAATGTGAATTAGTAATTCATAAGAATGTAAAATCACCTGCATGCAACCAATCATGCAACCAATTGTGAACACAGCCAGTTGAGGTGACATTATGTGATCAGCATGAAAGTAATTTAGAAAAGGCTTAGACATACCATAACTATAAATTAAATGTTGACTGATGGTATTGACTTAGCATTTTTACCACCTTTTGCTATAATATCAGACCAACTGTTACAAGAAGGGATATCTTGAAAGGCTGTTTTATTTTTACCAATTAGTAGTGGTTCAAGAAAACCTCTAAATTAGGGATGTCTGGAATTTTCCCATGGAAAAAATAATTTTAGGAAAACATAATTTCTGACAGATAAATTTTGAAAATGGTGCTTAGGATGAAATTAATTGCGCTAATTTAGACATTAAAACCCACTCTTCTGCAGATAATATTATGCTTTGGGAACAACTATTACACATTGAAAAATAGTATCAAATGAGTGATATTAATTTTGAACTTTATTAAAGCTAATAACATTCCTCAAGGGAGGCAGATGTGTCCCCTGAGTGGTTCCATGAATTTTTTGAGCAAGACATATAATTTTTTAGAAAATGATAAATGGTAAGCGTTGAATAGATCCTGGAATGGTATCTTGAACTCTCTAGTCACAAATTAAGTTCTCAAATCACTAAATCACATAATAATGTCACTATTAATGTGTAAATTCTGGCTTAAAAATACAAGGTCAAACAACGTATAGGTCCCCAATAAATATTGTCATTCTGTATTTGTATATAACTATGGACTCAATGAGTGTTTCAGTAGCTATAACGTTGATGTGTGAAAATAAAATTAAATAAGCAAAGTAATAAACAGAACAATATGAATGGAATCTGAATTCAAATATTTAAATAGTTTTAGTGTAATGAAGCATCTGCGATTAGCGCTCTTCCTGTAATTCATAAAAAATGGTGCTTCTGACTCAAAGAGGCTGTATTTTAGTAGAGTCTAACTTAATATTTTGCATGCAAACATTAGCAAAACATAATAACTCACATTCATCTCACCTTATTCTTGACCACACCACTTCGGCTTCTGGTGAAAATTCTGTGTACCCTATATGTTTTGGTAAACATTGAGCCAAAAGCAAGGGAAAACCCTGCTGAAAGAAGATATGCTCGAGCCTGTAGTGCAAAAAGAGCCAAAAACTTTATGATTTACTAATATTTTTCAATTATTCATACACTTATCTAATGTTCTATTTACATCTATGCTCTAACTACAAAGTTGAAGTACAACAATTCCTAATAATGAAGAGTTTGGACAAATGAAGTATTTATTCATGTGCCTTCCAACATAATGATTTGCTCCAGATCAAGTAAATTAATTTTAGTTAGGTACTTTATTAAAAATGGGGTAGGTTTAAATTCTTTTTTATGCTTCTTTTGTTGTATTGTTAATTTTTTCATTGAATTGAAGCAAAACAATTCAGATCCCACAGATTAAATCTTCCCCTTTCAGTGTACAGTGACAATATTTTTGGATAAAAAGAGCAACAAATATAATAAAAATATCACTATTGTCTGAAATTTTTCACTGCTAGAAGATACAATTGTTTGGTGATGCCAATCAACATTAGCAGTGCCAGTGGGAACTAGGGTTGCGATGGTGTGGTAACTAATGTACTGGCTTCTCACCCTAAGGGTCCAGGTTTGAATCCCGGTGATGGCTGGATTTTACTGTGTTATCCCGATCCCTACTTGGGGTGCAATCTGGAGATAACTTTAAGTGAACATATCATTTGATCGGACATTCAATTTTTAACCCCTTGGCAACTTTCATTAAAAGTAGGCTAATGTCAGGTTTCTTTCCACCCTTCCTCCGATCTCTGAAACATCCTACCCCTACAAGATTACCCTCCTATCCCTTCTGGCACAAATTACTTCAGCTGTCAATAACCTTCCTAACAACTACTACTGTCAGTTGGAACTTTGGACATAGATGTTTTCAACAAAAAATGTAGGATACTAATGTAGAATAAAGCAATACCTATGTATTAAATGTGACTTTTAGGAAATTTTACCTCTTGGCAGTGGTCTCTGATCAGCATCAGGTTTCCTTACTTAGTACATCATAGCATGATTTATTCCATGTACATGTGTGTGTCTATATATATATATATATATATATATATATATATATATATATATATATATATATATAGCAATATTTAGAGTTGTAGATCTTATTTCATAAAATGCACTACCCTCCTAATCCAATGTATGATAGATTAATTAATCCTTCAGTCAAACAACACTATAAGGAATCCCTCTTTGGTCCTACACACTTCCTTTCTCCTTTCATTTCATCCAACATGCCTAATCCTACCATTTTCTTGCTTCCCTAACATTCTTTTCTCTATCACAGCCTTCAACATGCCATTGCCAAAGAAAACATTCTGTATCAATCTTTCTGGCCACCTTTATATTACTCTCAACTGCCTCCTCTCCTCCCACAGCATGCCTAGCAATTCCCCTTTTATATTCCTTTCTTTCCATTTGACCCTTTCCATCCTTCTCCACACCAAGATTTCACAATTCTCCAATCTATGACTATCATTTTGCACCAACAATGATTTTTTGCTACTGTAAAAACAATGTACCATATCAAAGTTAAAAGAGCTTGCTGTAAACATGCTCACTCAACATTCCAGTCATTGATTCCCTCCTACTAGTGAAATCTTTGCTAAATGCAAATCTTCTTCTTATGCCCCTGTAGCTTCAAACAATCACGGTTTAAAACACTTCCAAGACAGGGAAAACTGCTCCACCTCCTCTGTTTCATGAACAATTATTTTAATATTTTACTGAGCTATCCCCTTTCTTGTAAACTTCATAACCTTTTCTTGTTTACATTTATCCTCATCCCATAGCTATGTGTACCACAGTGACTTTACAATGCAACTAACAATGCTTGCAAACCCTTAGCTGATTGGGAAACTATTGCTTGATCATCCTTATACCTAATGATTTTATGAATTAACCAAATAATTTCATTCCTCTGTTACAATCCTTTTGTACCATATCTCTATCTACACATTGAAAAGCAGGGATGATAAAGGATACCTCTGTATCACTCTCTTTCCTAGCCTTGCCCATTCCGACTCCATCTGCGACATGTACCAGAGCAGTCTGAGGAACATATAGGGTTAGGATTAGTGCCTAGTCCTCCAATTACTCCTATCTTTTGAAAACTGATCATTGATGCCACCCAATTTTCTCTATTGAATGTCTTCTTGAAATATAAGAAATGAGCAAATACATTCTGATTTTATTCTAGGTTCATCTCTATTAGTGACCTCATTACTGCTAAAACCTGCCTCTCTATTTCTGAATCCAAAATTATCTTCCCTGAAGTAATCATTTACCTTCCTCTCCATCCTCTTATTATCAATCCCAAAGATGCTATTATGAAGCAGCAACATATCCAATTTAATAAATTCTGCAGAAATTCCATATTCTCCATACTAAAATACATACATGGTTTATATAAAAGGTTCCGTTCCCCATCCCTTGAGCATCAACACACTTTTACCACTGGGTTTTCCACAATTTGAAGGCTTCCTGGTAGGCAGATTCCAGAAGATCCTTAGATGTACGCATATAAGCTTCTTTGACAGCATTTATGGTCCCATAGTGGTGTCCTTCAAGGGAGGATTTCACCTTCAGGAGTAGGAAATAGTCTTCTTGTGTCAAGTTGGGACTACAAGGAGGTTGGGGAATCATAGAGATGCCAATGCAGAAAATTTTTGTAAGCAGATAATTGATTCTCCTTTTGATTGTCCATCAAGACCTTCAGGACAAATTTAGCGCATATCTTTTGCATCACCAAATTTTCAGTGATAATGGTGTTCACTGTCATCTTATCAATGTCGATATGATCTGCGAATATGTGCACTCTTAGATGATGGTCTGAATTGAACACTTCATTCATACATCAGGAAAAAATTGTTACCAATACTTTTTATACAAACCTTGTATGAACTTAAAGTATTCAGGACAGAACTATTAATGTTATAGCACTTCATAAAGAAAATAATGACAATACTCATCTTAACTTGCACACTATGTTTGAAGTTATCCCATTTTATTGTACTTCAGAAACCTTTGTATGATTAAACTCACTTGAAATCATTTTTGATTATTTATGTATTTTTAAAAGTAAGTGTTAAGATTTGAAAAATAAATTTTATAGAATATTTTGTAAATAAAAGATACATTAAAGAATTGTAATAATTATAAAGTTTTTATCTCAACATCATTTTTGCATTACATTCAATTGAATTAGCATTCAACTCCATCAAAAATGGCTGATGAAAATGCATAATTTTACATAAAGTCTACTTTAGAAATTAACATTTTTGTATATCTTTGCCTCATAACAAAGCATCATGAGATTCAGTATCTTAAACTTTTATTAATCTGTAAGTTGGTGTGCTCCATGCAATAAGTTTCTAAAAACTCAACTAAGTTTTGAGGGACATATTCATTTTTATGAGTTCAATTTAGATGTGAAATGATTTCTTACAGTGCAAATTCCTGCAAAATGGAAGTTTCCTTCAGGTAGTGTTGCATGGTCAAGACCAAGTAGAATAACTGCCATGTAAACAAGAATGCATCCAATGACTGCCATGTTGTTCAGCTTTGGAGAGGAGAGTTTAATGTATCTAGAGGGAGACAAAAAAACAAGCAAATGATACATCGCACAGTAAGAATAAGTGTTCTTAGTTTGATAATTTATAGAATCTCAAAAAAGATTAATTATGATTGTCACATGAGAAATAACTGAGCGTTATTGACAATTGATTCTTAATGAAGGCATATGAAGAAAACAAATATGACTCACTTATTTTCTAGATTAAATTCATAAACTATGTGTTTGTTGAAACATTTTAATTGAAAATTAAAAAAAAATATAGGCACTATAATCGAATGACTTTAAAGAATACTTACTTAAGTTTACGAAAATATAAATTAAACCCTAGGAAAGCAAATGCTAGACAGATCCCAAGTATTGCTAGGCAGGATATACTCATGAAGGCTACTGGATCAATGGTTACAACACGGACTTTGAAGACTCTCTTGGCAATTGGTACTTGCCCCCCTTGCCATATTGGTGGCACACACTGAGGACAATCAAAGTCAAGGTTTTTTTCTTCTGGATAATAGAGTGCAACCTTCTTAACCTGGCCTCCTAAAAATATGAAAGCTAAGATCAATACAATCCTAAACCTTTCATATCAAATATCTATTTCACTACTAACAATATAAACATGATTGCCATGCGTTAAAAATATATTTCTGTTCATTTAGCTATCTAAAATTGACAATGTAATTGATTGCACCTTCCATTGATTATTTTATTCAATTTAATATATATTATTTGGTACACATGATAGTATAATGTGGAAGGCTTTGCATTAAATGATGAATAACAAGGCAGTGGGGATATGCATTCATAAAATTTACTGAAAAGAGAAGTAAAAAATGAAAAGAAAATCAAAAATGGGCTCATTTTTAGCACACATTAGGTAGCTATTTATCACCATCCCAAAAAAGAAAAAAAAAACAGCAGTTACATGTACTTAGGATTATCAACAATAGAATAGAGGATTAATTACTACTTTTTCCTAAATTAATGAGTTGTTAAACGAAGAAGGGAGGGGACAGATGTGGTCTGTGCAATAAATGCCCGAACTAGTTCAATCTGGCTGCCATGACGTGGACTATAGCCCCGCCCACTAGTGGCACTAGTTGCCTGAGACCCAATGCTTGGCCAAAGCACAGACCCAAAGTGTCTGTGCTTGGTAAATCATCGAGCTGTGTGTATGGTGCCAGTTATATTATTTCTGTTGTCCTTGTTTTTACTGTTTGTCAAAAATGGAAATTGACAAAGTCATAAAGTAATTAATCAACATTAAGTTTTTGGTGCAGTGGAGTAAAAGTTATCAAGAAATTACTGAAATGTTGACAGCTGTTTACGGTGATAATGCTCTGAAGAAAATGTCCATTTTTAAGTGGATTAAGCATTTTAAAGATGGCCGACATGACGCCATGGATGACGCAAGGCCGGGACGACCTTCAACCACCTGTGTTGACGACAACATTGATCGTGTGCAGTCCCTTGTCCTTACTGATTATCGAAAAACTGTCCAAATGATAAACTGATGAACTGAATTTAGGAAAATGAGCAGTGCATACTATTTTAACTGAACATAATGATGGATACTTCAGCATGACAATGCACCTGCACATTCAGCATTGATTGTTTGCCAGTTTCTGGCAAATATTTCAATCAACATCCTTGATCATCTTCCTTGTTCACCAGTTCTCCCCCCTGTGACTTTTTCCTACTCCCAAAATGCATAAATGTGGTGATGGGACATCACTGGGAAGATGTGGACACAATAAAGCAAGAAATTATGAAAAAACTAAAAAGCTGAGGACTTCCAAGGATGCTTTAAACAGTGGAAAAGAAGGTGGAATAAGTACATAGCAATAAATAAAGAGTACTTTGAAGGGAGCAAAATCGATGTCAACTAAATTTTGCAAAATAAAGTTTTTACGACCTCAGTTTGCATATTTATTGGTCAGACCTCTTATTATATTATGGTAATAAAGGAAAGGAATATTAAATATTAAAAGTATTTGTGGATTTTGATTAGGAGTAAAACAAGGAAGAGGCAAAGTTATTGAGTTTTAAGTGGGGTGGACTGAAGGGATTGTCCACTAATTTCAAATGTGTATGACTCAGAATGCATAAGCAAGGGTTGCCTATGGAGATAAGAATATTCAGAGATAGTTATGAGAATGAGGCTAGGCTGTCCATTATCATGTGTTTTTTAGCATATGCATAGAGGAAATGATATGGGAGACCTGGAAGAAATAGCCCTATCAATGAAAGTCTACCTCAAGGAACTCATTAAATAAGCCAGATTTTGAGTATTATTTAAAAAATAAGTCAAAATAAAACAAAAGTAATGACATTCCTAAGAAAGGGGAAAGTATTGTTAACCATAACAATGAGAGATCATTAATGTAAGCTGATGGAAATTTTCCCTTTGTAATATAACGTATCACATTGATTATGGCTGTAAGAAGATTTGCTGAAACATTAGTAAGAGAAGCATATTCAATAAAGAGGTAGTTTAAACAGGGAGCTTATGTAAAAAGACCTGCAAAATGAGAAAAAATTGATGATGAAATTAAATATTAAACTTGGCTATTAGTGGAGAGGATGTCACAGAGTTTGATGACTTTTTATAAGTGGTTTTAAAGAAGGATGGGAAAAAATGCCTAAAAATGATCATGAAATGTTGGCCATGGTTTTGGAAGAGATAAAGTTTTTTGGATATATTAAAAGAAGGACAAAAAAAGTTAATTGAAGAGAGATTAAGAGGCAATGTAATGTACACAAAAGACTATGATACTGGGAAAACGTTAGGCATATAACATAGGGAGAGGGATAGAATTGGATTTGATAGTAAGAAGGAAGGAATAAATAGCATATTTAGAGCTGAAGAATGATTAAGTGGAATGAAGAATGTGAAATGATTAAGAGGCATCATCAGGCTTATGATACTATGGAGTGGTGAAACCATGGTTGTGGAGAATAAATATTATTAAGTGCGGCATTACTGTGTCTCATTTTGACAGTATGAATTCCACCAAGATATGACTAAAATAGTTTTGCATATAATGAAGTGGTTAATGTATTTAATGTGATGTTAACCAGGGCTTATTGCTGTGGTTCAGATAAAACCACAACACTCTTTGAAGAATTAGTGGGAAAATAATGCATATTCCTTTAGTAGAGTCATTGGTGTGTATACAATTGTGAGAAATTCACAGTTCAAAAATAATTTTCCCAGACTGCTATTGAAACTGAATCACTTTAACTGTGACTAAGTGCTCCTAACAATGTACGTGAACGATTTTTGCACAGTGAAATTCTCACATTTACATCAATAACATGGTGTAACAGTTTTCACAGTTCATTTAAAAATGATATCTGAGCTAATACTACTAATAATAAATGATCGCATAACTATTATCATATTAAACGGTATCATCAAAATCTTTAATCATTGACCCTTCTGCAGTTACCATCACAAGACTATATCCACATCACTGTAAGCTGTGAAAGAGTTTCATTCATATTTCCATTAACTTCATTAAATTTTCACAAGATTGACTGGGAGGAAGAAGCTAAATTTTAATAATGTTCGGGAAATAATGAATGGATGGTATTCAGAAGCAGGTAGGCAAATACAAACAAAAAGTCTCATAATGGATAGTCACCCTTTTTTCAGTGACATAATATATTGTGAATTTCACTCCCAGTCATTTAGGTAATTCCACATAAGCTGTATGATAAATTGAAGGCAACAATTAATACTAAATGACCCATGGATAGTTAGCTAAGTTTAAAGTTCATTCTTACCTTGAATCTGATAGAATGCTGATATTCCAACTCTGTCTGCACCACTGAAAGAAACTGGACCCTGAAATAAATTTTTTTAGTTTTATTACTTTTGAAAATTATTCCATTAGGAAGTAATACAGAGATATCATTCTACTGGCACACTATTAACGTATAAATTATATAGAGATATCATGTAGTAGACATAATTTAAAACAACAATGAAATCTTTGTCTATTAATGAATCATAACTACAGAAGTCAACTCAAATGCTGGTTTTTGTTAAAGGTGGAGTTCACTTTGTATTGACTCGTGCAGTATGTGACATTCTCACATCATGGTATCAGCCCCTTTCTCTATACCACCTACTGTTTCCCAGAAAGTTCTGGTACCCAGAAAATTACATTATTATGGTCAAAACATCATCTAGCTTTGAACAATTGCCCTATTCACAATAGTCAAACACCAATTAATGGGATATCATTCCTAATTATGAATCATAAGCTTCATTATATACAAGTTCAAGGAACTTTAAAATTATTAGTCTACCAACAAAAAAATGAACAGATTTGGAAAGTATGTATTTTAAACTGTATATATATTTTGGTCAAAATTGTTTGGAACTTTATTGATTAAAAAGATAAATGAATATTTAAGAAATTACATGAAATGGAATAATTATTCCAATGGAGATTTGTTTAGATAAAAATTAAATGTTAGATACAGAAGAGCTATGTTGAGATCTATCACTTAAAAAACCCAAGGAAAAGGAAAATATTTCTCATAAAACTTTAATGTTTATTTTATTAATACTAAAGTCTTAGGGCTGCAGAGAATTAATCATAATACAAAAGCACTCCTCTATGAGGGACTAGGTGGAAGATGGGACTATTTAGTCTCAATATTGCCTGAATAAAGATATTTCATTAATTATTATTATCTTAAGTTTTCAAAATTATTTAAGTACGTCAATTCTTATTTTGCAAACATTTAAATTTTTATTTTTTTATTTTAGTAAAAACACTTTACTTTTTAATTTTATTTTCAATTTATAAATATTATCAGATTAAAGGTATCATTTCTCTGAATTAATTTCAAAGATGTGGAAGCATCTTGCCTAACATGACTGCTTATTTCCCAATATATCTAAAACACCTACTTCATGAGATAATCACAAAATTGAATTTAAATTGATAAATTAAAAAAATTGAATTGAAGAAATAAATTTTGGAAATAGAATTAGTGCCTTACTAGTAACTTCACTTGCTTGGGGAAATCTCCCAAGAAGAGGGAGGACTTTTCAGAGATATTCTGACCTCTGGTTAGTGATGTGGAAAGCTTTTGTAGATATATTTCTGTAAAATAAGATGGGATATAACACAAATGTTCCACAACTACCCTAATCTATTATTGTGGTCCAAGGAAATGCCACATTTCTGGTTCCATGCCTCTATCTAGACATATGATTCTTTTCCATGACAATAAAATTTGGTGATCCCTTTCTCTGTTTCCCACCGCTTTTTAAATTAGTTCTCTTTCGGTCTCTATTGAATTTCAAATGTCTACTGGATTATATGGAGCTTCTCAAACCATTCTTATATCTGAAATAAACTTTCAAAATCAAAATGTTGAAACCATTCAGTCCTCGAGATTCAATAGGTTTAATAATATTATCTTTGATAGTATGTAATTTCTCATGCATCAAAAACACAAAAGAAGCAACTAATACCATAATTATTAATCCCGTGACAAGTTTCATCGATGAGGTTTGCCTCACCTCATACCTAAGTTTGTGAAAGGAGCCTCCATCCAGTAGCCGAACGTTCTGCTCATTATAGCCACTAGCGAATTATATGGCCACGCAGGCAAAACGTTCACACGGAAACACAAAGAAAACGGTTAGGCTTGAATGGGATGCGTCACGCTGACTTGCATGCAACATTAAGGGTCACTTGGGATGTCAAGAGCGGTTACAATGGGTGTAAAATGAGTTGTTTCTTCACATAAAGAGAAGGCTCTCGCCTCTTGGCTTACTCACGGACACTCCTAGGAATTGAACCTTGGCGAGCTCACTTAGGAAGTCCGCCGCGAGATCTTTCTGGTGGTAGTCAAAGTCGGCGGCTCGCTTCAAGAGGTCCCCGTGGCGGAGTGCCAGGGCGATGGCCCAGACGGCGTCGTACGCCTGCGGAGCGTACTTTGTCACGGGTAGAGATAGCGACGCCAGCTCGCTGATGAACATCGAGTTTGTCTGGAGGAGAAATTCTTTCAATCATTCATTCAATTGTATTTATTTAAGGAAGAAGATGAAATGCCCAGTAGTTTTTGACAACTCAATGACTATAACTATTGGCAAAGGAAAATGTTAACTTCCAGAATAAATATACTTTTAGATATATCTAAGTTAGGTGGCCGCTTCTTAAACATCAGTAACCTGTTTCTTAAGATAGCATCCGATCACTACGGGTTTAAATGATGATCATCCGTGCTCAGGTCTAGGGAGATGCATGGTTAACCTCCAAAAATAACATTTTGAAACAGTTGTCATCGCAGAACAGGGGTGGTAAATGGAAAGAAATTTTGTATAATCAATTAGCACTATCATGTAAAATTCACTTAAGCAATATATATTTCATAAAGAGGGGGCTTTATTTTGTATTTAAGATTTTGAATTGGACTTTCTACATTCGTGAACTAAATGCACATAGACTTCACTCCGTCACTCACCCCGTTGGAAGTGTTTTATGAAGCCAGTTCCATCGTGAAGTCATCGTGACAAATAAGTCAAATAAGTAATCAAGCTAATATGAATGAAAACTTTCAAATACGGTGAGAAATACATACACCGTTACGCGAAAACACGATTATATTTAGGGAGAGGAGAGGTTTCATTCGTTTGGCATAAATCACGAAGTATATGAGTTGAAGCTGGACAAAAATATCCAATATAACACCTGAGGAGAAAAGAGGGATATGCCTAAACGTAAAAACGAATGCCAAATAAATTCCAAATTACAGGAAGAGAATGTTACTCCAGCACCATTTATTTTACGTGTGTTTATGACTCACCAATCCCGAGAATGACGGCGTGTGATCTCCCACGATACTGTTGTGACTGGAAACCATAAGGAGGCCTTCAACTGCAAGAGACAGTGCTGATGGTGTGCAACCAACTATCTCCAACGTGGTTCTATTCCCCAACCACCAAGCGTCCGCAGGACTGCCTTGAAGAATCCAAGCGTAATCCGCTCCATACATTCCCAAACGATGCGCCTAGAAGGATGAAAACCCACATGTCAGGTTTTAGAAAGACTGCATTGGATGCGGATGAGCTGATTTCAGCCGTATAAAATCTATCATTTACCCTTGGGAGGCACAAAAAAATGTTTTCTCTTACTCCCAATCAGAGGGTTCAAAATTAGAACGTATTTGAAAAATTTATCCGTAAAATTGTTGATGAGGAATGTTTAGAACTATTGGAAACGCAGTCAAGCGCCTTAAATGAGAAAAATATACGAAAATACGAAATAGGAAAAATATGGGAGGCAAATCGTATAATATTAATCTGTATATTTTATTTCTTCAATTAATTGGACCTCAAAATACCTTTAACTCTACTCTTATATTTAGTATATCCAATATCTTTCCTTGGCCACCCATGTAGTGCAACGGTAAACTGATGGGATGAGTTAAAGGTGAAAAATATTGAGACGACCGGCCATTTTTTTACCATTTATTGAAATATAGAGAAATGCCACATAATTCAATCTGAGAATTTCCTAGATCGACCGAGATTTCAAAAGTTGGATATCACTGTCTTAGATATAATATGAATTTTATATGTGGAGTGGCTGGGTTTCGAAACTTGAAATCCAAAAAAGGTTTTATATATCCATATTTGATATATACCTTGGCAGAATTTATTTTAGCAAATTTTAAATTCTTGGCAGTTTTCCTCCTCTCTATACAACTGAAACTGCGTTAAAGAGCAAACAGGCAACGGAGGTGTGACGGAAAAGTTCCTCGCACCAGAGAGAGAAGATAAAATGATGTAACCCCCCTTTATATTGACGGTACAGCCAAGCACTTACGTCGTATTTTCATGTTTAACACACGTATATACATGTTTACTTACTTTATCTGGTGTCCCTCTCCCACGATGCTAGAATTTTCCATTAAACCTTCTTTGTTAATTGAAAACCCATCAGACGGTTTAATTAGTTCACAATGTCAAATGAGTCATGGCTCCTCCTGTACAGAGGAGGCATGACTCATTTTGCATCACAAACTCTGATAAAACAAATACCTTTTGAGATATACCAATAAATGGCGAAGTTATGACTCTTTAAACAAGTTAATAATTTATAGACAAGTGTCTTTTTAGCGCAATAAAGGCCCAATTTATGGGCTTCTAACAAATATTCCAAAAAATAGCGACTTTTGCTATTTAAACCGATCGTTTACTGCTAAATTTAACATGAAATAATTAAAAAGATATCGCTGTAGTTGCAATATCTTAATGAATGAAAATTCAGCGTCGGTTTTGCAACAATTTCGGAATGTAAAAATCAGTTGTCTCGACCGGGATTCGAACCCGGACCCCTCGATATCTGAGTTTCTTGGAATTTGTCAACGGTAAAAACAGCTGTGTTCAGAATTGTTTAAAGTTGGCTTTAAACTCGTGGACTGCGAATGCCTGTGACATTTAATACACGATATTTCGTCACAACATCTTTCTTTTAAGCAGTGTTTCCCAAAAATTTTTTAAGCCACCGCCTCCGTGGTTCCATAAACCTATACTCAACGCCCTCTTTGTGGTAGCTTTAAATTATTAATCAAAATCATAAAATAAAATAACTAAATGAGGAACATTGAAATAATTCAATTAAAAACAATTCTTAATGAAATCTTAATTTAGAATCAACAGATGATTAGTTTTCATATCGTATTTATGCAAACGACGTAATATACGATAAAAGGAACTTAGGTTAGAATATACTTTTTACATAAATATAAATTATCAAAACAAATAATTTTAAGTAAGAGTTTTTTTAGAAGCTTACATGCCATTTTTTACTTAAATTAAGCAATTGTATGGCATGAAATATTTAAATGTATGAAAAAAGAATAACCAATCAAGTTTTGTTAAAATTAGATAAACAATTAAGTAATAATCGATTATAGTTTTTCACGGTTATTTAAGTAATTTAAGAAGATTATATTGCCTAATTGAATAACATATTTCTATCAAATAAAATTTCAATGGGATTGATGAGCCTGATGACCTGATGCCAGTTTTCCAACGTCGGGTTTCATATCACTTAGGAGTCTTCAATTACCGCGTTCACAAACCTGAAGTCTGTTTCCCTGCTTGGAAATAAGCTGAATGACTGCACTAAAATCACATTCCATCAAATGTGGAGTCGGAAATGCAAGAGGGAGTTTTTTACTCACCATTCATTATGCAAGATAACGATCGGAAACCTCCTACTGTAACCAAAACTCATGATAATTTATCTTAAACTTTGGTTTTAATTCAACGCCATTTTGTAGTCCAAGTAATTCTTCCTCTAATACTCCAATTTCCTCAACATCTATGAACGGATTTATAACCCAGTCTGGAATTTCTAACAAAAGATGATCCTCAATTCGCTGCGTTATATTGTTACGCAAGGTGGCTAAATTGTCACAAAAGACTCTCAAATTATCATCACCTGTACCAGCTTGCTCTTCTACATTAAGCAGGGAAGGAAATTGATAAAGTTCTCCGCGACTAATGTTGCGCTTAAATAAAAGCAACTTGGAAATGAACATAGTTACCACAGATTTTGACTTTATGAGGTTTGTATAATTTCCCTGCAATTTTAAATTCATTTCATTGCAATTAGAAAATAGTTCAGACAAAAATGCAACGTCACTCCTAATCTCTTTAACGTTGTCGCTGAGGAAAGCACCTTTCTTATAGGAAAACTGCACGAGAGGGTAAAAAAATGATAGAAGCGCCTCATACAATTGCCTTTTGATAGGCAATAAACTTTCATGTGTAGTAACAAGCGTTTGAAATCTTCGTCATAAAAGCAAAATAATCAAGATTGGTATCGTCCCCTTCGCTCTCTCTATTTTCTCCAAGATCCACTTACCTAATGTAAGTTCATGGTCGAATCACAAAATTGATTATGCAGTACATGAAATATTAGAATCTAAAAGAACTTGTAGAATCTAAATCCAAATTGATAATCACCATTTACTACCGAAGTATTGAACTTACCAAAACCTAAAATCCCAGGTAACCTTTATGATTCAATCTCAGGGTATGAGCTGGGGCATGGAGCATCTCAAGTTGAGAACCCTAAGGATCCACAATGATTAATGGAATTTAACTAGCTTTATCAAATTATAATAGGAAGGTGAAATCAAACCCCACGTTCAGTATGGCAAATGCATCTATATTGTTCTATAACTTTATTCCTCCATCCCATGAATTAATTTGTTAATTTATCATTTTCTCTATCAAATTTTTCGAGCTAGTAGTAGATTGTTTAAATAAGTGTATTTAACATTAATAATATTAACATTTAAACGCTTCTAGCATAATATAAGCTAATAGTGATTCAGAGTTAAATATATTTATCACATTATACCTTTTTATATTTGTTTTATTTATTTAATTCAATATTTTTCAGTCATACGAAGACTTGCACAATTTTTTTAGCATAGTATTCTTTTTATTTTAAAATGATTCCGCATTGTTAGCCTCTCATAATAATATTCACAAAATACTCTTGTGATGAATCCTTAACCGAAGATTTTAAATTAAGAGGTTATATGGATTATATAAACCAATCTGGGGATCAAATCGTTTTCCATTTTAACTTCATGATTTCTATGAAAGACTTACATGTTCGAGGGGAGGCTTAAAAATACCCCATAATATATTTTTCGCGGGATGGTGGCGTATTGTACAATATCGGTCAGTATTTTTACGAAGGATGCAAAAAATGAGCATGTTAAATTACCGCTTTTTGGATATACCTTAATTTTAAGTTTCCATCTGAACTACGTGATTGCTTCACTAAAGCATGATTGATAAAATTGATGAAAGTTCGGAGAAAAATAAAACAAATTTACTGCACTGCTAGCGTAACTTATGTCATTTGTATTTATCCAGGAGCATACCTGCCATTATATCTTCACAGGGACGGGAATTCCTGCGTTTACTCGGATGTTCATAAAATCGTGAGATACGTCTCACTTTATGCATATATTCCATATTTATCTGATGTATGTAAAATAAAATTTTAATCATACAGAGGATATTAATAAAAAAATTGATACCCAACTGTTTATCAATGTGGAGTTTAGTTATATTAATAAGAAATATGTATCCTGGTGTACAGTAAACCAGCACAACATATGTGTATGACTAATTGCATCACCTGGTATGACAGGATACTATTGTAACAGTATTTTGTGCAACGAGAAAATCTCCTGCAAGTTTGCCAGATTTTTTGTCCACATTCCCCAAATATGTTCTTCTCCTTCAATCTGTCCCGGATTGTTGATATGAGTTCAGCAGTTACGTTATATTTTCAAAAAATTTAATTTTAACGAATTTAGTCGAATGAAATTGCGCAATATCTTGCTAATTCATACGAGATGTTATTTAAACTTACAGATCCTGAGTTTCACCGCTCACTTACTAAAACAATGTCTTTATTGGCTGGGATTTGAGAATTTATCCTACCTTCACGGATTCAAGACTGCATTTTTCAGGGAAGATTAATGTGATGGTTGCCTTTTGCCTTACACATCGCAGTACTCTGGCCGATTCTGTGAGCTTAACTCATGCTCACAGGTGCGGCAGTTGATCTGAAACCGATCTTCTGAATCTGCACCATCAGTGTCTTTAGGCAAAACTGCCTTCGTCTACCAATGATACATCATAATTAAGTCTTGATAGCCATTTTATTGCAATTATATCTTTATTAAACACTGACTGATTATTTTCCGATTTCGGTACACTCATCCTGTTGTTTCTCATGTCTGCACAGTTTCATGTCTTTTCCTTCAGTCCATTTCAATTCGTGTATAATTTTTAAAATCATTAGTGTGATCAATTGCATTTAAAAAGCGTTTATTTGTACGTAGGGTATTAAAGTAAACACTCACTCCCTTTTAATACCCCTCATTTATTTTTTCAAGAAAGCCTTAAAAAACATTCTTTCGGAATTTTCTTTCTATACTGTTCCGGGCTATTATATTTTAGATACGATATTTCTCATATTATTAGGGTTACCATAAAATAGATATAAAAATGAATAGAAGATTTAAAACATTAAGTTGATGGATCTCAATGTAATTTTCCCAGAGAATATATTATGAACGAGAAAATGAAAATTAATTCATTCAAAGACAAGCTCATAAGATTGGCAAAATGATTCACCGGACAACTTTTGAAATAAACTTTAAAGGGTGCTCTTAAAATATGCAGCAAGTCTTTCTTTCAGTTAACTCTCTTTGTTAAAATTTATTTTTTCGTTATACAAAGGTCAATAGAGATATACTCTCCAATTTTCTGAAAATTATGCATTTAATGCATCAGAGATAAATGCATTTATTCACGGAAGAAAACAAATTTAGCCAGAGAATGCTGAATTATTCGGATAAATCGATCATCACGTCGCTCATCGCTTTAGAAATGTATACACTTATATATATATATATATATATATATATATATATATATATATATATATATATATATATATATATATATATATATATATATATATATATATATATATCTTCTCGTCTCGTCAAAGTAACAGGAAGTGTTGAATAAAAAATATACTATCGTTTCTTCTGATGAAGACGGAGCTTATTTCCGTCGAAATTATTAAGAAAAAGCTGCTATTTGATGCTGTCCAAGTTTATGTATAAATGTGTATACATTGTATAAATGTATATATAATGTATATGCAGTTAGCACTAGCCGAAAAGGACAAATAACCCTAAAAGGAAGGAAACTTACTAGTTTTCGAATTTTTGGTGGTGGAATTCAGTGGTACAAGGTACCTTTCTCAAGGAAGAGACGGAAGGAACTATATATATATATATATATATATATATATATATATATATATATATATATATATATAATTAGTGGTTATTAGAATGCAATTAATTACTGTCGTTAATTCTTTCGTAGTGAACCGTGATGGGCATAGTGATGATTATTTAACCTGCCGGTGACTACTTATATTTCTCTTTTCCTAAAAGTGACGTTAAAACGCTATGGAATTGTGAAATACTGGGGCAATAGAGCTAACCTATTTATGCAGTATCATAAATATATTTATTTTTAAATAAATACATTAGTGGGAAAGCCCTTAGCCGTATTCCTCGTGCACTACTGAACTTTTGGATTCGAGTTCTGAAATGTCTAAGGCCTCATTGATTAATCGAGGTAAGGACAAGTTATCCGATAGGGTTACCCTAGTTTCTCAGTTGCTCTTTTGTTGAAATTTGTTGGAGTTCTCCTTCGTGTTTCTCGAGTACCGACGCTTCTACGCGAGAGTGGAAAGCGTAACCATTACTTTACACACCAGCCTGAAATAAGTTCAAGTGGGCCTGATAATTTATTATGTAATTTCTTTGCTCCAAATACAGAATTAAAAAAAAATATTTCCAAAGCAATTTACCTTGAGCGTATATGTAGTAACACCATTGGTAACTCCTCCAATTTAAGCTGTCCGTCATTCTAACACGTTCTCTTAGTCCATCCATCTTAAATATATGAGAGCTAGCTAAAACATTTCCCGTATCCTTGGATCTACCCTATTTATCAACTTGGAATTCGTATTCTCATTCACGTCCGTCAGTTTTGCTTTTCCTGTATTAAAAATTGTTGATTTAATATTTCTCCTGCGTGAAAAATAATAAAAAAGTAATACAAATTTCAAGGAAGGAATATGATAGCTCCGTTGTCTGGACCTTTTACTTGCCTTGTACCTATTTTATATTACATTTTATGAGGTTGTAATTCCATAATAATGTAATTTTGCAATGAGAAATTTGGGCATATAGTACATGTACTAATTGTCATTTAGTAGTGTAGTTTTTGGTTTAACTGCTTGATTTATAGGTGTTTCTTACTCCTTCACATCTCGTTAACCCGCGGTGAATGGAATTTAGCAGGCAAAAAAGG
Organism: Hetaerina titia; assembly: GCA_037158775.1. Taxonomy (NCBI): domain Eukaryota; kingdom Metazoa; phylum Arthropoda; class Insecta; order Odonata; family Calopterygidae; genus Hetaerina; species Hetaerina titia. The sequence continues at coordinate 51,263,664 of CM073773.1, forward strand.
AGTCCTAAAGATTGGATGCATAACCGTACGATTATGAGTCGGTAATGGAAAAGAGTAGATACATGATTTGGCAATTGTCTGATTAAAAATATATTACACAATAACCTCAATCCCTCTTAAAATTCTCTCATCTTTTCTTGTTGATACATGGAAAGTTGTAGTCACACAATGAAGTGAACCACAGACATGTGCCTGATGATGACACTTCGAAACGTCAGTTGCATGCTGTACCAAATCAGAAGACGTAAAGATGTACGTTCTTGATCTATGACATAATGTTCCACCATTTACTGCGTGAGATGTTTGATGAAAAAATCTATTATTCAGAAAAATGGACTCCACTTGAAAGTTGCCGTCATTCACAGTTAGTCGATATGAGTTCCTAAACATTTTCTTTAAGAGAAGATATCATTCCAGTATTTTTTTTTGAGTTGTCCATGTCTATTTGTTTGGCATTTCAGAATTATTCCTTGCTACAGAAATCAAGAAATGAGAATTGTTAATGTATTTTTCATTTTAATGTTTTCTCTCATTGTGTTTTAATATTGAAAATACTTGTGTGATTAAAAAGCTAATATAAATAACTTATTTCATCAACTTCTTTCGTGCATATGTATTATTAATATTGGCATCAACTTCTTGATTTTAAAGCTACGAGACAAAAAGTTCTCTATGTTTAAATGTGGTATAATTCCTTTTCAAACTATCGTTTAAAGAAAAATTGATACCACACCTTGAACTGACTGTGGTTATATTACAGTGAGAGCTTCCGTACAAATTCATATAATTTTGTAGGACAAGTTTCCCAACCGAATAAAAGATATTTAAACGGAATGACCACTGGGCGAGTATTAAATCATTGCATGAGTCATTTTGATACTTCTTGTGCTACAGAGGCATTATTCCATCAAGAGTGAAACAAGTGATTCAACTGACCTTATGCAAGCAGGTTTAAAATCGTGAACTCTACCAAAAGTTGTAAGGTGTGTCAAAAAGTTTCCTTCTTTGATATCACAAACGTTTCCCCTCTTTTTTGCATAACACTGGGGAATACAAAGCTCACTAGGAACAAAAAAGCATGAGTACATTCAGACTCCTTTCTTTTTAGGAGTTCCTGACTTTTTACCTGGTGGAAAGAAAAAAAAACTGAATCGCTATCGGCGACGTATTCCTTTTAAATCTGCTTATTTTTTCATTCTGACTGCCAGCTGTAAAAATTTTAATCCCTTGCATGGAAACAATTTCTGCATCTGAGCAGGGCGAAATTCTTTTGCATTCCGTCTCGCGATTCTTCAATATCATTTTACGAGCGAACGTTTAAAATGCAATGGGAAAAGCTGTATTAAGATGTGTGTGTAGTAACTGAACCTCGTACAAAAAAATAAGAAAAAGGGAAAGATGGATGAAGAAAGGAATGGAAAAACGAAGGGGAGAGCTATAGGAAGATTAGGACGGAAAGAAATAGCCATACAACTAGTGCAAAGAATTTGCTTAGTGTAAGCGCTGATAAAATCGACGAAAATAAATCATGAATTTTGCGGAATTAATGGATAATATAAATCAAAGAAAGAAAGTACCCACATAGATGTAAGGTAAAATATTAAAAATTTTTATGACGCTTATTTGAAATATATAACAATGATTTTTAATAAAAGAAGTTGTAGTAATATTCATATTATTATAGTTCCCGAATACTCTATTTAATATGGTTAATATTACACATATTATTTATGTCGCAACATTAGTTACAGAAAAATATTATTATTATTATTAGGTAATCTACCGGTAAAGGTAGATTTTTGGATGGACACAACTATCAAATAAACATTTTGTAACTCCAAACAAAACCCAATCCAGCAACCTAAACTACATCAGGTCCCTCTTCATCTCTGTGTACTTCTTTCCTTCCTTTATCCCGTCCAACATCCCTATCCTATTCCTGCCCTTTCCTCGCTTGCCCAACATCCACCCCTCTATTACCTTCTTCAACATTCCACTACTGCTCAATACATCTTTCATCCATTTTTCCTGCCTCCATAGGATTTCTCTCAACAAACCCCTCTCCTCAACCACCATCTCCAGTACTTCCTCATTTGTTTTCCTTTCGGTCCATTTTACCTTCTCTATGGTATATTTGTAAAAAGTTACCATTTTACTCAGCGGTAATTAAATGATTTTACATGCAAAATTTAACCAAAGAGACAAAAATGCGCAATTAAAATAAAAGAAAATAATAATCATTTGAAAATTATAATTAATAACAATGATCATTTTCTAGGGAATAATAATTGTTTTATAGATAATAACAGCTTTCTAGAATGATGATATTTACACTATTGGTTACCATTGATTCCACGGCTTCCGGGATTTTGAAAATTTATGAAAGGTTATGCTTGTACGAGAGCTCAAAAGTGAAAAAAAAACGTGAAAGAGGTTATTACGCTTAGAGAAAGAGAATATGGCTTCTTTTTACGATAGTTTCAGAACAAATCTCACATCTGGAAAGAAACACTCAGGTGTGGGTTCATTATCGTCGAATTTCTTGACAGTCATGGGTTTAATGTCGTCCTGTAATTGATTATTAACTCTTATATATTTTTCATGATAATTTACTTATTCAGGGGTTACTATTCAATACTCAGAAAACTTATTTCATTCGGAAAGAAGAATTATGATTCGTTTACGTTATTTCTTTTGAAAGTAACTTCTAATACGAGTTAATGAAAGGAAGGAAGTTTCCCTTATCCGGTTTCTGTACTCAACCAAAGAAATCGTTCTGTTTAGGACGATAAGGCATTCAATAATGATGCAGGTCTTTTTCTAAATATTTAATATTCTCTGATTAAGCAAAATTATATTTCCAATTTTGAAAGGTCAACTTTATCCATTTAAAAGAAGCTAATGCGTTAAACCGATGCGTGTTAACTGAAAATGAGACGGATAAATAAAATAATGCGATGGTGATGGAAAATCAGTTCCATTTAATTTCTGCACTCAGCAGCGAGAGATTAAATCGGATTATTATTCCAGAAGAAAATATGATAAAATTAATTACACTGCTGTTAATTTCATTTTAAATTCAATAAGATATTCTACTGATCATGAAAATTAATAATCCCATAGATAGAGGGATTTTTAAGAGTAATGAAAACATGTTGATCTAAAATTGATGCATAAACTAGAGTGAAACTTTAACTGCATCTTTATTTAATACGCAATAAAACAGGCTCTTTTTAAAGCTTCAGTTATGATAGGATGAGGGTTTATGTAGAAAAAGTTCTGATGACTAAAATTCAATACAAACCCTTTCTTTGTTAGAACAAATTCTCAAAGAGAGAAGATCAAAATTATTCAGGCATCTAGAAGATTGTTAATTAGGTGGATTTATACGGAAAAAAGGTTTAATAAATTTAGTAAAAACCTATTGATCTCAAATATGTAAAAATAGTTTTTTAAGAGAGGTTAACTATGGCGACTAGTTGAAAGAGGCTGGAAATATAAAAAGCTTAAGTGTGATTCAAGCAAAGTGTACCAACATGAAAGGAAGAATATTCTTATAAAAAATATCCGTGACACATTTTAAAGGTTAAATGAATCTTGGTTTATTCACATAATTTGAAAAAAGTTTCAATACGATTGAACGAGAGAGTCAAAATTTCTATCGAGAAGTTATTGGCAACACGTCTCATACATAAAAGGACGGACTTGGGCGAGAATTGTAAATACATTTGCCAAATTCATTCACCCCATTCTTACGTACGAGAGCATACCAATAGACTAAATCTATCAAAAGAGCATTGGTGAGAAGCTATTATTGAATTATAAGAAGAGTTAGGAGAAGAAAACAAAAATTATGTATTAATAACTAAGGATTGAGCTAGTGCGCTGCAGTATGAGATGTGATAGCGAACTGAGAAAATATTATCGACCAAGGAAATAGAAAAGGCAAAAAAGCATTCTCTATAAGAATGAAGGGATCCGATTGGATGGCTAGGAGATAGTGGATACAGGAATTTCATGAACAGAACATGGTTTGAATGAATCGTTAAGGTACTTCGAGGAGAACGATTGTCATTCATCATTCACTTCATCATTCAAAGTCTACTTAGGGATTTGATTTACAGGTTACATCGCTTTTTTAGCGCAAAGATGAATGAAGGTGAGAATTTTTAAAAATTGGATTAGGCTTATCACATACAACCATGAGATCGAGAAATTATTATAATCAAAATTTCAATGGATATTATTGTCTTGTTTTGAGGCTTAATAAATTTAATTTCGCCTCTTTAGGGATTTAATAATCTAATAGAAATAGCAAACTCTGGTAACTTAGCATTTATGTAGTTCTGTTTTGATTCATCTAGTGAATGACAATGAAACTCACAAAATTGATGCCTGTTCATTTTTACTGGTGAAGAGAGGAGTTTTAACTTCATTTCTTTATTAAATGAAGAACACAACGTATATTTCTACTTTTCATTATTCTCGTACAACTAGTACCAACGCTTAGGCGTCATCATCAGGTACAAATTAAACAATTTACGGTCCATTTATATACCATTCATGTGGGGAAAGGGGAGATGGGTGAGTTAGGGGGGCAAGGAGGGGAAAAAAGTGGGGTTGCGACCATCGTAGATGGGAAGGAGGAGAGGGATGTTAAGCGTCAGGAAAGGTGATTGGTGGGTTAACAGTGGGGGGTGGTTGTTGTGTCTTTCCGTGAAGGAAAGGAATACTTCCAGGATTGGGGATAGGTATTAATTTCTTTATTTTTCATCTTCATTCCGTAACTTCTCATTTCCTATTGAGTAAGATTTATAGTAAGCTAACACAGAGGGGTTAACCAGAGTAAATGGAGTGAACGCATAGAATGAAAATGTGAAAATAAATTTATTGGTTCGACATGTCATTATTTTGGAGCACTTACAACCCAAGTGCTTTCACAAAAACACTTAGAAAATTTCGTATAAGTTATTCATATCAACGATACATTTTAAAAATTAATAACCTCCTTAGAGGAATATGAATTGCCCCATGCGATTTGGTAAAAAATTTAGAAATTAAAAATAAAATATTTTACTATTACTTTAGCATTATACGGCTTTGAGCAAATTATAACAGGAAAGTTTGTTCCAAAAGGACAATTTATTGAGAATAAATTATTGCATATACACGAATATCAGTATGGACACATTTTAAAAGCATATCACGGCGCCATTCAATAAGAATAATAGATAAACAAATAAAACATATCCTCATAATGTCCTGGCAAGAAGAAATTGAATGCATAAAGACTCGTAAAACATTCGCAAGGTGCGTACCAAAATATTTCATGTACCTGATTTGAAGGAGTGTTTGGAGAGGAAAAGAATGAAATCTCGATTTTATTAAAAATATCAAGTTAATCAAACTAGAGAGTTTTACGTACTGACATTTTCGGTTCTGTTTGTTGTACCGTGAGAACGCGTTTAGGATAGGTATGAGAAATTCGCACGGAGTGTGTTGTGCGTCATCACGGGTCCGCGTCTGAAGTTTTATGTCCAATCGAAGGTAACTTTGGCAACGTCACAAACCGCATACGCTCTTTAATCGCCCCCATATGTTTTCATTCGTGTTACACGCTGACGTTGACGGCCGTGGGTTGGAATAAAGGACAAGTTATTTGAATGTGTGCGAGAGTCTGCTGAAGAATTAAAGAAAAGGGCTACATATTGCTCTTTTATAAAATTCTTTCCATCTTATTTTGTGTTTCCATCTTCAAAGTTTGAAATGTTTTTTTTTGGTGAAACTGAAACTTTGTTTTGAAAAAAAACATAATTTATCATTAACCCGCTGTAATATATGATTAACAGACCCAGCACCTCACACGTAAACACGAGTATGTTCGTGCTAAGTGACGGTTGACCTTTAAAAGAATGATTGTTTCCTTCTAGTCGTGTGGAGTTTACAAGAGTCGTGAACGCCGGAATTTCGAGATGAACTTACTGATTAGATCATATTTCAACTTAACTCAAATGAAGAATGATTTGCTTGAAATATATTCTTATCTCAAAACGGTATTCAAGGTCTTAGTGCCATTTAGAAAGCGTGTTACATACCAAGCTAATTTACGGAATAAAAATTCTCATAATTTTTGAAGATAATGTTTACATTTTAACCCCTTCAGGAGGACACCGTGAAGCAATAAAATTTATCTTGAATTAATTACAAGTGTTTTTCGTTATAAACATAAGAGTAAAATTATTAAATTAATGATAAAAAATAATTCAGAGGAAATGTTCACACTTCATTTTAACTTTATAGAACATTTTTAGCACTAATTTTACTTTTGGCACAATGTTAGTTTCCTAGATTTGAAATGATATTTTTGTCTACCTATCTCCCTCATACATTGAATGATACAAGTTGTAATTCATCTATAGTCACCGCACGTAGCTGAAAAGTCCACAAATTATTCATGTTCTGAAAACAAAACATAAAATTGAAATCTCTTAATTTTGTATAGAATGTTTTTTTAAGTGTAATATTGTATATATATATATATATATATATATATATATATATATATATATATATATGTATATATATATATATATTCATTCACATTGAAATAGAGATAAGGAAATGGGAAAGGAACATACTTAAAGGACGAGCACAAGAGAGGTGGGGATGGCGGATGGGAGCAGACCACAAATGTAAAAATATTTTTCTCGACCGGGACTTGAGCACCGGATCTCCCCACCTGCCGGGCGGATGCTCTTTATTTATTCAGATGTGTATGTGTGTTTATACATACACGCACTACGACTACTTGAATACATTTTGGGGCAAGGCAAAGGAAGAAGGTTCAGGTAATACAACATTGCATTTCTTTATTTAAAAAAAGACCCCTTTATGCCGGCATTTAAACTTATAATCATTTACCAGTAGGTATAAAAGAATATAAAAACTCTCATCACATGTTTAAATCTAGTTAAAACATTTTCTTAAATCAAGAAATCTTTTTATTGCAAAATGAATGTTTTTCGTCAAGGTATGACAAGCGGTAGTTTTAATAAAACTATTTCTCAAAATCTTCGCAAAATATGTTGGTTTTGTGCACCATATCTTATATTTGACCATTGTTGAATAACAAGATGAAATAACAAATAAATAATTTTACACTCTTTTTGGAGATAGAATCCCAAGTAGCAAAAGTTTGCCAATATTTAGGCTTTTACCTAAATAGGGATATTGGGTGGTAAGTTCAAGTGGATAGTAAGACGCGTAAAACATTTCAAGTTCTTCATTGGATAATGAAAAATTTTAAAGTAATTACATTAGCCACGAAAGAAAGAGCTTACATATAAGGTTATGCCTCGTACTCTTTTGTATGGGACCAATATGAGGTAAAACATATCACAAAGATAGAAAAAATATAATGAATAACAGCTAGAGATGTGCTCGGGAGGAATGAAGGTTAAGATAGCATAATATACAGTTGGGTATTTTGAAATGGGATAGTTTGCAAAATAGAAGAAAGATGAGTAGTTGGAGTGCACAGAAAAATTAAAAATGACGAAGTGTGGGAAGATTTAAGGAAGGAAATAGGAACAAAAAGTTTTAAGGACAAATACAACCACAGTTTTACCTGTAGAATGAAAATAAGGTCAAGAAAACAAATAGAAAATAATTAAATTTATGAATGTAAGTATTAATGAGTAAAACCAGCTACCAAAAGGTGTGTTTGAACTCTCTACATCATATGTTAGAAGTTGTAAGAAGAGGTGTAATGTGGTCACTGAATAAGAGATAGGGTGATAAACTTTAAAGTAACTGTGGTATAATTTGTGATTTGGACGGAGCGAAGTGAAAGGAAAGTGTGTGGAACTCTGAAACTGAAAGTGCGTGATTTTGGACGAGGTATCAAGTTGGACAGTGCGTGATTTTGGTTGGGATGTGGTGTTGGACGATGTATTGCTCGTATAATTTGATGCTAGGGTAGGTGCTGGCCTCTTATCTACTTTCATTATTTTAGTATGCTGCAGCTTAGTTTTGATTTTTTAATGATTTTCATCGTAATATTTTCAAGTTTATGGTGGTTAAAGGGATTTATGTGCCACACGAGAGTGCATATCTGCACATTAACTTTTATGACAATAATTATAACAATAATAATAATAAATTTAAACATGGGATGAGATAAATGTAAACTAAACGATGGGTATGCGGTTTTCCAGAAAGAGAAAGGTAAAGCTAAATGGGAACTAAAAACAGGGATTCATAAACTAGAGCAAGGGGAACAGTTTACGTATCTCGGAAGTGTTTGGAACCAAAACGGTCAAAGTAATAGGAACATAAGAAGAAGAACTGCGTTAGGCAAAATAGCTTTCACAAAGAGGAAGATGTTGGAGACAGAGATGTTGAAAAAGGATGTCAAGAAAAGGCTAGCCAACACTTCGACATTGAGCGTGGTTCAATTCGGCGAGAAAACAAGAACAATGAAGCAGAGTGATAGGCATAGATTGCAGGTTTTTGAAATGTGGAAGTGGATAAGGGTGGAAAAGATGAAGTGTACAGAAAGGAAATAAAACGTCGAAGCACTAGCTATCGTGAGGGAGGAGAGGTGATTCTTTGAATAAATCACAAGGAGACAGGAAAGATGGATACAGAGCGTTTTGATCGGCAATAGTATGGTGAAAACTGTAATAGAGGGGAGAACGTTAGGCCAACGAGGAAGGGGTAGTTTAGGTAGTGCAGGATAGTTTTTTACGGCAATAAGCTTACTGGAATCCATCCACTCCCCTGAGGGAGGTGGAAAACTTCATTTGGAAATAGAAATTAAGATTGTATTATACAAATTGTGTTCAATAAAGGGTGGAAGGAAGTTGCCGTAATTGAAGATGGGATAGTTTAAATGTTGGATATCAGGTTGTTTTGTTAAGAGAGATAAGGGAAGTGTCCCTGTACCGTTTGACAGCTTTTGCCCGCACAAAAATCTACATTAACGAGTAGATTACGGATAATGTTTGATAAGTCCTTCTGAAAATTAACAAAACAGAAAATTACAAGTATTATCACGAAACTTATTGATTCATTCAAAGAAGCACCTCAAGAATCTTCGCTTAAATAAATGATTCCTTATGCATGACATTTATAAACACTTCTTTTAAACGGAAGCTTAGCTAAAATGGATTGGTATACCATTTATAAGGTTAACTTTTACGGTTTTCACGGCTTAACTGCATCGGTATGTTATGAGACCGCGGCCAAACTTAATGTTGCAATTACTTTAATTCTAATACCTACTATATCTTGCGCTAAAACAAATGTCAGGGGGTATTAATAAGGCATTACGAAATAAACAAACCTCATCAATGACCAGCTAATATTTTGTATTTGTCGTTCAACGATTATATTAACCTCAATATTAATTATCTCCTTGGCAAATAATTAATTGATACTGATCCAGCGAGATTACGAGTAAATTCTTGGAAATGTCAATAACGCCGCTCCTGATATCTATCCTCTATATAGTGAAGTGTAGGCGGGCAGCTGATTAATGTATATTGAAACCGACAAAAGAGGATAACGCGGAGGAAATGAAATTGAAGAGAGGTCGGTCGGGATGAGCGCGAAGTAGATGGCGGGAATTGGGGGGGGGGTTAGAAGAGGGACACCCAGGATACGGGGGGAGGGGAAAGGTAGAGGTTAGTGCGAGGGTGTCAAAGGGAGAATTTAGGATAGGGCAGGAGAAGTAAGCCGAGAGAGTAACGGCTTCGTGGTCTTAAAGGGGGGAGGGCCAGGGGGATAAGCCTTCCTCCTCATCCCAGACCCCTCGTCCAATTCTTTCACCCCGTACCCTCTCCTTCTCCGAACACAAACTGCTACCTGCTTTGCTCTCGGGGCGTCGGTGGGACCAGAGGGAAGGGGTGATGAGTCGGCGGCGGAACTGGCCTGGGGATATCCACCGAGATGGCCTCATGAAAGTTGCGATGAGAGACCGGGTGGCAGTCAACGGGGCGAGGGTTAGACACCAAGGGGAACCCTGCAAATGCAAGGAGTGGGGAGGGGAGATTTTCGGACCCCCCACAATTTTGACCGTGCGAGGGAGAGAGAGAGAGAGGCGGGGGCGGAATTGGCTCATCAGGTTGTTTTCGGCCCCAAATCCCCCTCCACGTCGGGGGCCCACATCCCCCGTATGGGAGTCTCGGTGGAAGATGGGGAGGAGGATTGGGAGGGGGTTGGGCTCGAAAGGGCGGGGATGACAGCACACCAGGGTAGTTTGGCAGGGCCTGTGAGTATGAGTGTGCGGTGCGACTCGTTCCTAACATCCACGTATCTTGATTAAATAAAAGGCTTGAAGATTGGGACGTGATGGCCTGAAAATTTCGCAGATTGACGTCTGTTGATAGCTCGGCTCGACGGAAAATGAACCTCTCTCCTCGCGTTGAATCGGCCCCCGAATGAGTGATCAGGAAAAAAAATATATCTCCGGATCGCTATTTTTCGATATCGACTCCCATTTTTTTTAAAACTCGAAGCCTTTTATTTTCATCATGTGTGCGGTTAAACCCCCCGGAGACCATTATACTCAGTAATTGCCACGTTAGATCACCACTCTCACTTTTTGCATTCATGGAACGCATCGGATGAACAACACGTAGCGAGGTGGGGGTGCCAAAAAAGTGTGTTTGTTTTAAATGATCACAGTGGTTAGCTTGTAGACAGTGTGCAGCTGATGGAAAGACAAAAAGACTCACGGGCAAAATGTTGGAAGTGAAGGAAAGAAGGCATACTACCGATACATATTCATGATTTACAAAACTACTTTGATAGATATATTCAAACTTTTACTCATCTCACCTATACACTGCGATTTTTTCTCAACTCTTGTTGGATGGTTGACCTTAGACACATTCACTAATATTCAGCAGAGGTTTCTACATGCGCGTTTCTATAATATTTTTCACATACATCTTAAGCAGAAAGGAGTTTTGCATAGTAATTTTACAGATTGATTTTCTGGATTTATTATCGAGCACCCATTGATCGCTTATTAGAACTTACAAAAAAAATTGAGTTTAACTAAAGGGGAACTGAAAGAACTGGCGATTAAGTTATCAGATGAAAAAATCAAATCATTCCTTTGAAAAAAACTAAAAGTAGGCAGTTGATGAATGAGCTACAAAGCACAACTAACAGTTAAAATGAGCTACTTAACCATTGAAAGGGCTCATTGGGGAAAGTAAAAATGGACCCAACGGTACACATTAATATATTATCAGGGTAATATCCTAATTGATGATTTACAAATAACTAATTACGTACATCGCCTGTAAAAAATTCCGTTGATATTGCAATCAATCTTTAACAAAAATTTAGTTTCAACCAAATATTGTGTCTTACTTAACTTTATATGGGTCAATTTTATCTTTATTTTACTTTTAAGACGCTATTAGTGACCCATGTCTTTCACTGAACACTTGCAAATTAACATTTGGCTTGTCACCAGGCCTTCCAGAACAAAACCTGTATGGGGAGGTCAACTAAGCCAGACTAACCAGCTAGTCTGTTTTTCTTATTAATGTGATATGAGATGAGGGAACCGGTGTCAATGGCAGGGTCATTTTTCTCAAGATTCTATTGGATCTTGATGGAAATATTAGGCTCTATCTAGCAAATCAAATTGAATACTTTAGAGAGTCAAAGACGGAGGAAGAGACTGTCGTCTAAGACTGAAAGCTAAAGGCAAAAACATGAACACGATGACTGAAAAAGTAACTGAGTGACCAAAGTATATGATATAACCCATCATTCAATAAGTGTCGGGGCTTATTGAACGGGATATTAACCTGACTTCATATTTATCGATATTTACATCGACTACCTTGAAAAGTAGAAGTCCCGGGACTTATTCAACGATTGGTGGGACCTATGTTACAAAGATGGCTAAATATTAGACCAAGGTACTTTGAGAAATCAAAAGTCATACTTCACTCTAAGAAGAAGAAAATAGACACAAATATGATTGAAGATACCAAGTTCAATTGTTTGGCCATGATTTCATTTCATTGCTTTGACAATTCCTTCACGATATGACGAAAGATTCCAAAATATAATAATGTGGTGAAAGTTTAAAATATTTACAATTTAACACAAGTTTAATAACCATTATGGTTTCCACATTTTCGTATCTCATGCGAGGCATTCTGAGAAAAAGTGTGCAAAATTTTAACAAATACGACCAAGAATAGGTCCTGAAATTTTCATTTTTTTACTCATATACCCTACCAAATCACTGCACCTAGTTTTACAATTAGATACGGCATTATATCTATAATTATGGATACCATTATCGGATGCATTCATCATCATTACTATGCAAAATTTAACTATCGTTATAGGATTTACCTAAAAATGGCTTTATCAAAAAAAGAATCACTACATAATTTCACAAAAAAATGACTTAGGATTCGATAAAATTTATAATTAAAAGATATTTTTAACGCAGATTCAAATGGTGCAAATAATTAGCTAGGGAAGTAGCACAGGAGTGTTAATAATTAGGCGGGAATTGGATAATATGAGAGTGGATTAAAATTAGGCCAGCTGTTCAATGAAACATTGAAATCGCTGGGGTGTGTGTGTGGGAAGGTAGACGAAAAACACAAACACGGTAAAAAGCACATCACCAGGTTATTTCATTGAAATTCAACAATATTAAATGATGAATTCATTATGTGCCATGAAATGAACGGCTCCAACTAGATTACAAACCATTAATTTAATTATGCACTGGAAATTAAGGACTGCCAATCGTAAAATAAGGGGTCAATTCCACCACATGATTAAAAGTTAATACGGTAAACACGGCCGAATAATTTATAACCATCCCCACACCTATGACCACACAACGGCGGTGATCTCTGCCGGACGGTCGAATCGCGGCGAAATGATAGGATATGTCCTTCCCAGGATTTTCCCGACCGTATCTCTACGGAGAAGATTTAAATCCGAGCGGAATGACGATGGAGGACCTAAATGGAGAAGTTCTCTGAGAGTGCGAACTCCAGATGTCCCCAATGCAATGAAATCCCTGGAGCCGGAATCTCCTTTTCGTCTCCGAAGTCGTCCCGGGATCTCCGAAAGCGGTAACCCCCTCGACCGGATGAGAAGCGGAGGGCAAGGTGCACATGGTGAGGGGGGGAGTTGAGATGATGAGTTTTAGGATGGAGGTGGCGGAAGATTCGGAGAAAGGATCCTCGAACGAGAGGAGAGGGGGGGGGACAAGCAAGTGGGGGATTAACTGCGAAGCGGTGTGAGATGGCCGTGGGACAAGGGGAGATGTGGGCGCGGCAAGGATGGCCGCTTCCTCTACGCATTGGCTTTCGCCGGAATTCAAGCCTTGACGTAGCCGACAGTCCGGGGACCCATCAACTTCCCATCCTTTTTCCGCTCAGGAGGGGGATGATAAGGAGCTGGGACGTTGAAGAGGGGGTGGCAAAATGTTGGGGAGCTCTCCATGGGGCGGGAGACAGAAAGTGCCCGCTACTAAAATAGGGGGTAGACCTACAAAATGGCCCCTTCCTCTTTCTCGTTTCTCACTCCTGTTTTCTCTTCTCACTTTTCCCAAGGGGCAACCGCGAATATTACCCAGTGTTAAGGAACTGTTAGCGTACATAACAGGTTCAGTCTTATTTTAATATCAATTTCGTAAACTCCCACCACCTCCTGCCTCTTTAAAAATTCCAAAATTTTCTGATTATGTGACCAAGCATTTATGATAACTTTTCTTAGACCCTTGTGCAATTTTTCAATATTGAACAACTTTGTTGACTCTACTGATGAAGAATGGGGCCGTGGTGGCTCACAGGGAAATAAAGCGCTCGGCTACTCACAGAAAGTTCCCAGATTCAAATCCGAGTGACTCCTCTACTTAACCTCAAGTCGATTGTGATCTTCTTGGTGCCTGAATGTGGATGGAAAACAAGGAGAGAAAACAAGGTCGAGAGAAAGAAAAAAAATGGAAATTTCCTGTACCACCTCATAAAAATCGGCATTTGGCTAACTGCTTCTTGTTAAACTGGACCTCTGTACAAATGTTCGTGCGCACAGGGCAGGTAGGGTTTAGTGCGAGCTGAGGTATCTGGTCTTAAACCAATCTTCCGGATTAATTTTTATGGTTTCTTACATATTACCATCAATTCCTTCTCATGCATACATTACAAATAAAGAGAAATCATGGATTATTGGGTGTGTACTATGACAAGCAAAATTTGGGCGCTTCTCATTGGACGTGAAGGTATATAATATCCACTTTCCACATGAGACCGTACCTTTGAGTATGACTGAATGGGTATCCAATAGTCGCTGAGGTTAAGGAATTCTAGATAATGTGGGGAGAGTTTTTGAGACAATGAAAGTTTACATTTGAGCTGTTTGAACACATTTATAATGCATCGATGATTAGCCTACATTCGAAATTGATCCATTGTCTCTCTATCCAAAGTTGTCATGACGAGTAAGAGTCCACATATGAATCAGTATATTCTAAATCAAAGTTTTTTATGTCATGTAATCCACGAGTGTTAAATCCAATTTACTGTGGTCTTTATTCAAAACGTTTTGTAAGTTTGAGAAATAAGTTCAGCCAAATACAAAAATATTGAGGGTGTATATATGTGATATTTCGAATCTTTAGGTCATCGGATTGTAATTATAGCTCCTTTAATGACTATCTTTCAACAAATGGAACAAAATCCACTTATGAGTCTCGTACATTTATAATTGGATTGAAATTTATGACGAAGGAAACCCATAAGAGACTGCTACAGCTGTGAAAGGATTCGCAAAAAAAATAAAAATAAAAATAAATTTTTCCTTTTGCATTGGAGTTTCACAACTTCTCGGCAACAAGTTTGAGAGAGGTATGAATTAAATTAAGGGGATTAAATGGTTCAACCGAGTTTCTCTTCCAATGCAAAGTAGCTGGGATCCTAAAATCGTTCAATGGCGATGCTGAATGAAAATGTTCCAACTTTGAATTTAAAAAAATGAAATATGTGTTACTTTGTCAAAATACAATATTAAATTCAGAGCAGGATTTATGGGCCAAAAGTGACAATTATCAAAATGAGGTGTGTTTGTATAAAATCTCGGTAAATGTTATGCTATTAGTACTAATTGCATTTGAATAGTCTCAAAATTCAAAACCAAAAAAAATTGCAAATTTTTAGGCATGTGTTTAGAGGTACGTGTGAACATAAAGCCAAAATGATATTTATTTTAACACTTGATACGTCAATAGTTAGTAAAATTCTATGTCAGAAGGTTTTTGAAAACTCTTACTGATGCATTATTCGTGATCAATCCGCTATGACTAACATATCGTACTTTGACGGAACCGAATGCAAAAAAATACAGTTAAAAAGTTTGTGTCGATGAATATCGTTATCGACAAAATTTATTATGAACAGCCTTCTGGTACATCGGAATCTGACGACAATACGGCAGTTCACTGATATAGAGAAGTATCATGAGATCCAGGATGCTTTCAAGAGTAGGTGAATCTACGATAGAGTTCACCCAGTACTAAGCTCGACGGCGTGTGAAATTCACCCATCAGGATAGTGGGGCCAATTCCCTGTGCCGATTATGGTTACCTAGGAAGAAAGACTTTTTCTGGTACCCAGAAAAATCGAACAGTTTGTGTGGAGCTGAGGGTGGAGAGAGAAGTTTGTCCGGGAGTCGAACCCGGGCCCTCCGGTCAGTAGTCCAACTGTCTACTCCTGGACTACCGCAATCTACACACACACATATGTATATACTATATCTCACTCAATATTTAAAAATACTCCTGGTGGTGAGTCAAAGAGTAAAGTGTGAAAATGATTTTCCATCACAAAGTGGTCGCGGAAATTGAAATTAGCATTTGATCCGGAAAAGGCAAACGATTGAAACAAAGCAACATCTCGTTCCAAGCGGGATCCCCATCAGGGAAAAATTCCTCCCGCGCAGCACAGTACGCGATGGCAGGGACTTCACTTCAAGTGCAAATTTCCCCAAAACCTCGACCTCAAATTAATAATACATTCATTCTTCATGACATCTCCACCAACAAAACCAAGGGATTTCAAACGCCGACGTGGCACAAACCCTTCATCTCTCCATCCAATGACCCAGGTACGATAGTTGGAGGCGTCCCACCGGGAGCTTCGGGGAACAACTCCGCGTTATTAATTTACCTCGCTCAATCGAAAGGCTGTGGGGATTGGGAGATTGAGGGGCAGAGGGGAATCGGGAGGATTTAGAAGCACTGCTGGAACTCATTCCCTGGATATATCACGCGGAGTGCCCGATCGCATGTCATTTGCTATCCTCAGGAATAGACGGGCGTAGTTGTGGGAGGGTGGAGGAAGGGCGGACGGAAGGGCAAAGGGTGATCTCTCGTCATTCCCTTCCCTCCCTCTCCGGCACACACACCCCGTGCGCGGGAGATGGGGGATTTTGGCAAGGTTAATGAGGGGATTTCGTGGGAATTATGCGGAATAGCAAGTGGGGGCAAGGGAGCAACGGAGAGTGGGGGAGAAAGGATTTGATTGTGGAATTGAGAAGTTTGTTTGCGTGAGCGTTGGGAAAGTTCGGGGGTGGTAGGTCGGAGCGGTGTTGAACGGGACGGATGTCGGAAGGGTGAGGTAGATATGTTGACTGGTACGAAAGGAGTGCGAAGCGAACGTGTATGTGTGTGTGTGAGGGAGATAGAGAGGGCGCAATGGCTGACTGCAGAGTGGCGGGGGGCGGCACGAAGGCCAGTGAACAGGGGTGCGGACGTGAGTCGGGACAGAATCACGACCTCTCCACCACCCACTCGGTCTTACACTGGATTTCCATATCCGTCCACATGTTGGTGACCCCGAAACCACTCTCTTGAAATATTAATTTTTATGCATTGGGTGATCCGAAGTACTTTCCTGTCGCTTCATTCTCCCGAGAGTATTAGCAACCCACTAGAGTTTTCAGCCGAAAATAATGGCGATTCACCAAAAATATTTATTCACGCTTTTGAAAAATCGAACTCGGACGTCGTCTTATGATTGAGTTGAAACTGACACGTTAGCACTGTAAAGAATTTGCCTGCCTTAACTTTAATCGCAAATGTGATTAATTCCGGTCATCGATTATTTTTTTCCATTTCAAATCGTTTGAAATTAGGATTGACTTACAAGTTATGTCAGAGAATTTTTTTTACCTAACCCTACCATTCATTAAGACTGACCGGTTGCCACGTACGTATATTTCAAAGTGTCGTACATGTACAGACACCAAGAGGTTTGCTTGAAGATGCGGAAATACATACATAAATGCACACACACACACACACATAGAAATAGATAAAGGAAAGGGGATTGGAAAACACATAAAAGACGAACATAGGAAAGGTTGGGTTGAGGTCCCGTATAAGGAAATATTTTTACATTTGTGATCTGCTCAAATTCACCTTCCCAACCTTTCCTGTGTTCGTCTTTTATGTGTTTTCCTATCCCCTTTCCTTAAATTTATTTCTATGTGTGAAGTTATATTTGTTCGCCGTATGGCGGGATTTCGCGTTGGAATGTGTGTGTGTATATATATATATATAGTTTGCCTAGTGATTAGCCATCACCGCTCTTTGATAAAAGGATCGTGTATCAGTAGGGGCAAGTTTTAGGTGACACTGCCGGGTCTCTTCAGTGCTCTTTTAAGTCGCGGGCTTAATTTCGGTGGTGATTTGCTAGTCGGAGATATCAGCAAAGCACTCCTCGCGGATTTAATCATCCCCGCATCCTTGGAAAATGTCCGCAGTTGTCCATTTTGTTTTTCCTTAATTCGCCATTAGATGGCGATATATTTCATGAAATTTTATGATAGTTACAACCGTCAAAATATACGTTTCATACGCTAACCTACTAAATAGTTTGTTCTAAAGTTTATCATTTTTACCATTCAAAAGCTAGCAGTATATTCACTTATTTAATAATAAACGGTATCTTAATGCACCACTCAGATATATTTAAAGTTTTTTTGTACCTCTTCAAGCCACATTGAAGTAAAACTCTCAATATTTTTTATTTCGGTTAATTATTAAACATTCTGTTTTTTTAAATATCTTATACGACGTAGTGCCATGGTTCAGAATTCATCTTGTTTGAGAGAATGAGTCCGTGGCTAAAATGTGGTTTTCGATATGTGCAGAAAATGGATTTGATGTGTACAAAAGATAGCAAACAAATTGGCAGATGGTATTCTTATTATATTTTTTATGAGATCGGTAAATGTTGAACATAATTAGAAAAAATGAATTATTTAAACGCATAATGGTCCAGTATCAACATAATAACTAATTATTTTATACTTTAATGAGAAAATTAAAACGAAACTTCTTTGTAATTAAAATCTTAAAAATTAGTTTTTCAATCATGCTCTTCTTTTTAAATTTGATTTTACAGCGGTGTTATTGTAGTCGTTGGAAAGAGACCAAATGAAGCACGTAAGTGGGTCTATTTTGGTCAAAATCGAATTAGTTTATAGGTTCATCATTGAAAAGGTGAGATATGAAATTTAGTGACACTCAGGTTGTCTTTGAGCTATAGTTCGCAAAAACGCCCATCATATGCATTCAGAGATCACTCGGAGTATGGTCAAAATTTGTTCTTGCTATCTCAAAATACTATATGTGTCGTAAACACCCTAAAATAGTATTTTTTCAAGAATATATTACTTTTTCCTGAAGATACTACGTATGGAAAAAGTTCAAAATCAGTCTTTCCTGAAAATTCAACTTTTGAATACATGTGTTAATTTTAATGAAACTTAGGTGAAATTTTCTTGTGTGAGCGAACGGAGAATATTATCCTGCATGGTAAAAATATAAAAACCTCTTCGCCAAGGGGCTTCGTGTAAAAAAAAAACTGCTCTCTTCACATAGATCAAGTGAAATTTTTTCGAGAAAAAAACTGACTTATGCCACCTTAGAAATGATTTTCTACACCGAAAATTGTCCTCCGATCTTGGATCTTTGGTAAATAATAACTCATGTTTGGTGTCAATTTTGGTGGATTCGATTCACCGACATATTTTGGAGGGTTAAATAAAAGTCATCAAGCCAATTAATTTAATCCCTAAGTGGTGGTAATTTCATCTTTAAAAATATTAAAAAACCTGATTAAGAATGAGTAAGTTTTTCGTGTTAGAAGATGTGTTTATGCTCATACACTTACCGCTGGAAGGCATTGAAAACGAAACAGTCCGTTCCTAAACCGTCGCCATTCCCTGAATCAGAGCGACAAAGGATTTATAGTCCGAGAGTGAACCAGTGATGGCGAAAGAATACAGATACATACATGTGCCGTACGATCCAAAAGCAACCGCCGTCGCTGGCTCTTATCTCCACCGCCGACTACAATCAGTGTAGAAACGTCTTTTGCGGGTATTTTCGCCTCAGTTCCCTTGAAGTGGCTCTCGTTCGGAACATACGGCAGAGTTTGGGCGGGGTGGAAGTGCGGGGCGTAACAGCTGTTACAAGAACCGCTCGAGGGGTGGAGGGAGTCGGGAAGAAGAATGATGGCGGGGAGGTGGCACCAAAAGGAGTGGGCGGCCGTACCCTGGCAGATCGTAATTAACGCCGCCCGCGTTTCTTCGCCCGCCTCCAACGCCTCCCAATCCATGGACTAAATTCGAGCGAAGGTGATCGGAGGGTCCCGGCGAAAGGCCCCCGGGCACGTAAGAAACCCTTGAAACGCCTCCACCGTCAAACGGGCGTGCAATCTTATCGGAGTACCTAATAATCTCACCTCTCCTTCTCCTTTCCACCCCATCTCAGCTTCTTTTCTCACCGATCCAAGTTACTTGTCCACGGAGAAGACATTTTTGCTTAAGACTTGTCCGTGAGTGCTCACCAAAAGAATTTTTTTCCCATTCACTCCTCCTCATGTAACAATTTGTCCCAGATGCATTCGAGAAAAATAAAACTGACTTTTTATGCCACGCTTACGAAAGCGAACATTGACTAAAAACGAATTTGTAAAATTTAGAAAGACTGAAAGAGAGATAGAAAAGTTTGATAAAATTTTCTCCCTACCATTGCCATCAAGTTATTAAAAGGATTGGAAGATTCATTTATTTAACTCAAATGTCTAAAACAATAAACATAAATTGTAGTGACAATTACACCAAAACAGCTACCTAAGGGCATTTTAGAATTATATCAGGAAGATATCATTAGAAAAATATCACGAAGTTCTTCCAAGAGCAGAGACGGTCAAAGATTTGTATACACAGTGGGCCAGCAGAGGCTGTGTGGTGCATATGGAATGAGGGTAGGAACATCATAATATAGCAGGCAACATTCTGGAAGCCAAAATGGTGCTTATGCAAGAAGTCCTGGAAGGAGAGTTTGGAGCCTCACAGTTCATAGCATACTACCTAAGAAACATGGTTAATAATTAATCTGACTCCAGTCTTCAGAACCAAGCAAACTTTCCCAACAAACTATTTCAGTTACATCTTTACGGTTCAAATGATGTAAAAACTGACACTGACTTTAACTCAAACAGTGAAGTAAAACGTGATACTATAAAGCTTTGGATAGAATATTTATTTGAGTACACATGCCATAATTAACCAGTTATTTCACGATAGGTTTACTTAACCCATTTAGTAATAAGGTACACTGTGATCGAAGAAATAATCCACTTCATAATTTAAATAATTTTCAATGGATATGAACTAAATTTTTAGTATGAGAATGATGCCATTCAGCAATTAAAACAGCGTTTGGTTTCTCATCTAAGCCGGAGATCCCAGAACTCTTTACCATATTGCAATAACTTTAAACAATCGGATATTTTTATCATTTCTACCTTAAAGCTATTCTTTAGGATTCAAAAAAAATGTTTACTAAAATTAAAAGAAATTATGTGTAGAGCAATTGATATTTTTGTACAAATTGATATAGTAAACGTGAAGGTGAAAAAGGAGAATGGAATTAAAAAACAAAAAGCCATACTTTTAAAATACTGTCTAATGAATTAGTCTTTTTATTCTCTCCCTAATAATGCAACGTCACACGATTACTAATTTTTGTGCTAAACAGTAAAACTCTCTTGAGGAGACTAACAAAATGATTCGTGAGGCTTACGGGGACTCTGTTCTGTCCTACTCACAAGTTTCGAGGTGGTTAAAGGCCTTTAAGGAGGGCCGGGAAGAGGTTCACGACGAACAACACTCTGGGCGGCCGTCAACCAGCAAAACCGAAAACAATATGCTTTTGTCCCACAATTGTTAGATTCTGACCGTCGATTGAGTATCAAGTTTGCCAATGAACTGACCTTGTCGTCTACTGTTGTGTTTTGCATTGTTACTGAAGATTTAGCGATGAGGAAAGTGTGAGCCAAGCTCGTGCGCAAGGTGTTGTCAGACGACCAAAAGACCAACCGAAGGTAAATTTCAAGTGAACAAGTGTCCAAGGTGTTTGCCACAACTCGCTATGAGTCCGCGAGTTCCTGACCTAAAACCAGGTGCCAACGCTGCCCCCCCCCCTATAGTTCTGACGTTGTTGCCCCAGCAGACTTCTTTCTGTTCCCTCGGATTAAGGCAGCCCTGAAAGGAACCCGTTTTTTGTCCATAGAAGAGATCTAATCAGCCGCGACGAAGACTTTGCGAGAGGTCCTCCAGGGCGCGTAACGGTCATGGCAGAGTCACTGGAAAATATATGTAGAGGCATAAGGACAGCACTTTGAAGAATTTAAAGTTTTTATGCAAAGCTCTTCAATAAATTACTTTAAAAAAAGTAATTGCTTTACATTTGGAACGCACCCTGTACTTCTTTTTCCTTGTCTTAATGAAAGAGTGGGGCAAATTTTGAACTTGGACGCACCTCTTGTGGCATTCAAAGTTATTTCTAGGATTAATTACTGATTTTTGCGTATATTTATTCATATTTATGTACATTAAATCTTCTTCAACCCTTCTTCCTTTCTATATCTCCTCTAGCTTTGGCGTTCTGGGATCTTCACCGATTCCATTTCCCACCGCACATCGTAGAAAAAAAATAAAGAGTACCCTCTATCTCCGCTTCCTCTTATATTTCCTCGACCTGTATGTGCAAACATCTACTTCAAATTGTGTTGGAGGATGACATTTGCTTCGAATGTATTTCAGTCTTTCTTTTGAATGCATCACCGCCACGAGTTTTTACTACCGCGCGGGCGATTTAAAGCGCGGCCAGAAATACGACGCTCGTGGGATGCATAGAAATGGTCTCTGGTCGATTCCTCTTATCCTCCTCCTAGACTCAACCTAGCATCATTCCCAACCGGGGACATTGGGGAACTTCATTGCATGCTCAGTTTTACTGCATAACTTATAAATAAAAACGAGGCTCCGACTGAATAAACCTACAGCTGGTTGGTAATAAAACCTATGGCTCCGAAAAAATATCTGAGGTTTATTAATTCAGGGACAGAACATAAAAATGTATTTCTTTGGAAATATAAAAAAACTGAAGTAGGGCCAAAATTGATTGGATGCGCCATATGTTTATAAGAAATGAAAGTAACCGCTTATGAAAAACAGATTAAGGATTAGTTTATTCCTTATAAAGAAACACATTTTGTTTATACTCTTGTAGGTAGAAATGATAAATCGGAAATTCATTCTTAGAGCTTCACGATAACAACTTTTGCGACGGTTAAATTCGCCGATCAATTTTACTAATAGTAAGACCGACTTTGAGTTTCTGAATGTAACAGTATATCAAAGAATTTCCGTGATTCCCGTTAAAAATCATAAACTTCACGGTAGCGAGAGTTTTATTGGGAATGTACCACAGTAAAACCCAAGAAGTTGTATCCTTGTCTCACGAAGTACGTATCTAAACCTCCGCAAGTTCACTTAAGTCCTTCACGTACCTTGTCATCTCAATTCATGTTCAGAATCAGCATTTACATGGTTAGGACTCCTTGGCCAGTTCAGGATTTCCTCCTTTCATCTCTTTCTTCCGCGTTCTACATCACTTAAATCCTTCTAGTTTATACGGCGATAGTCCTGGTAATCTTACTTCATCCATTCTTTCAGTATTTTTTTCCAATTGCTTGTATTTATTTAATTTTTAAGCATGGAGGAATCGCTTATTTTAATAATCAAACGCGTACAGAATTTGAAAAAAAAAATTAAAAATGATGATGAAAAAGATATCCTTAAGTTTAACAGAGGGGTGAAATTTGGACAAATTACTCATTTGAATAAATTTTCATACTCAGAATAAAAGTGCAATCGTTATGCATCTCTTTTTGCCAATTAATTTGTCCTTCCGACCTTTTTCATTGACAATGTGAAAATATTCTTAATGTTCCAACTCAAATTATACATAGGCCAAAATATTAACTTTGCAATTTTTCTGATAATGGTAATATCCTAATGAAATTATTACTAGGTAATCCACCGGTAAAGGTAGGTTTTTGGATGGACACAACTATCTAATAAACATTCTGTAACTCCAAACAAAACCGAATCCAGCAACCTAATCTACATCACCTAATAAAATAAAAACAGTTATTTAAGTTCACGGCAAAGGAACATATCAAAGTATCCATTACATTCCAAAGTATCCATTTTTTAAACGTTTCCATCATTGTTAAGATCACTCTTGATGAGCAGACACAAAAAACAAAAAAAAAGTTGAAAAACACTTTATCAATAATAAATTAATTCTTGAGACATAACTATCTTCTTTGGCTAAGTCAACTTGGGTAGTATTAATGAAATTCTGATAGTTGTGCGGTACTGAGATGTAAAGATGAATTCACTAATTTTTCTAGTTTATTAACAATTATTAATGACTCTATAGCATACCTTAAAAAATGCATATGTGCACTTACTCTTGGCTATTACATGCCCGAAAACATTAGGGACTTCGTTTAATCACATGAAGCAGTCATAAAAACATATCAGTCGGTTGCCAGCGACAGATGGAGCCAAGAGGCGAAAGAATAAAAGAATTGGAGTTAAAAAAAATGACAGAGGGAAAATGAAGCAAAAAAGAATGACATAAAAGTAATAACTCGAAGAAGAGGATAAATAAAGCAATCAGAAACGGGACATCAAAATTGCAAAATAATCCTAACGGATGCCATTTATTTCCTTTTCAACCCTTTCCAAGAAAATATAAAAAATATTTAATCACATAAATAATTCATTTCCGAAAAGAGTTCAAATGTCTGTACTGTCCGAAAAAGAGTATAAGAAAAGAGTTTTACTTTGAAAACACCAGGAAAGATGGTTATCTTAATTTTAAACAATGATTGCTTCAGTCCTGTAGCTTACTAGATATGAATCACGGGTGCAGTTCCGTGTGGAGATTAGTGAATCGATAATTCCCTTGAGGAGTCTTGTACATAAAATAGGAAGTGAAATTTAATACTGGTATTGAGATATGTTTACCCAGAAATCTGTGTTACAATCTGATTCTTTGAATCAGTAATCTACTTGCAAACATTAAAAAAAAAGTAATCTGTAAGTAAAAGCGTTGATTACGCAACGATTTTCACATAAAGTTTTCCTAAATTTGCACCACGATTGCGCTTCAAAGGGTCTACGTTCAAATTTCAAGACATTACGATGCTAGGATTTCGAACGAATTTTAGCTCCAAACAAGAATCAACTTCATTTACGAATGGGTAACTTATACCCACAAAAGGGAAGTAAAGGCAATAACTAATTTTAAAAAGGTATATCCCTATTATTATTTAAATATTAATAACATAAGACACTTTGTTCAGTATAAGAATCTTAGGATTTTATGCAAGACATGATAAAGTACTTGAGGATTAATCTTCTAAAATATAATTAATTCTTTGTTAAATCATAAATGTTTTCCTCTAGATTGTCCACTAGTTGAAATATCCTCAAAGGTTTCTGGATTCTCTAGATTATTTAAATTCCCAAATATTTCCATTGCTTCCAATTTCTGCCTCCAATAGAACTCCGTTTTATAGGTAAATTATCACTTGAGTACGGTCTCTCTATTTAACTCATACATATACTAATTGCCGCATATAAAAGACGTGCCAGTGTAGAACACAACCAGCGTCAAACTCACAATATTGACGCCGGGCTGTTGATATAACAAAAAGGGGTTGGAATGAAACGGATTCGGAACAGGAAGTTCTGATCCTGTCCGCGCTGCCGGTGGAGCGCGATCGCGGAGAAAATCGCATTATGGTTAGCGATGGAGATAACGCAAAAATGCCATCCCTGATCTCACCCCGTGCTGGGATCTTTCCAGCGTGTCATCGCCATCGCAATTGATAGCGCGATTTTCCTGAGTTGAGCATTGCAGTAATCTCATAAGTCTTTCTATATGCGTTATAATGGGAGAGTAGGAATATCGCGAGAAATCTAAATATTGCTGACCGCCGTTTTGCTATCCGAGCATAAAGCTAAAATAACACACGCTTTACATAATCTGTCCCAAAAATTATTAGAATAATTTCGGGTAAAATCAATCCAGAACAAACTATAAATTACTAATTATTATTAAAAATTGCACCTTCATTATCAACACACCAATGCCAGGGCCTCTGCCAGTCGCGATACTCCTGAAAGGTGTCGACCACGTTCAGTCACCTAGTCACGGTCTCTTTGGCGTTATCCGGCGTTCCAGAATTATTGTCTTTCAAGCTCCTTTTTATTCTTGGAACAAAAATAGATCCAAGGGTGCCACATCGAGTTTATAGGGCGACAGGGGCAGCGTTGCCACCTTATGCTTGGCCGGGTACTCGGTCACGAGGAAGGCGATGTGGGATGGCACACTGTCGTGGTGCAGCCTCCAGTTTGCAAAGATCTCCTTCCAGACGCGTTGCACTCTTTTACGCAGCCTTCGAAGACTTTTATGTAAAATTTACCGTTCACTATCTGTCTCTGAGGCAAAAAGATCAGTGATCATATCGTTTTTTGCAATGAAAATTTTGCAATGGAATTTCAATGGAAAGTTTAGCTATTTAGGAATATCTCCGGTAGCATGTTTTCAACTTATCTTTTTATGTCAGCAATGATTGGAGGCCCTTATCAAGTGGATAACGACCTGATAAATCTGAAATGTTCTGTAAAAGACATGTAATGACACAGGCCACTCTGTTCGGCGTGCGAGTCGTATTTTCTAGCGTCCATCGATTATGATAGCAGAGTCAGGGACATGAATTATCATTTGAACAGACTCCACTTGACTGGGATAGATCATGGTTTGGTCCCTGGAGACAGCGTGTTACGTTTTTACTGAACGTGCTATGCGTGTGAATTGCATTTGCAGTATCGCCTTCTTCCACCAGTCTCTGGATAAAAAAAAGATGGAACATTAAAAATAAACATCCCCACTTTGAGTAAAGTTGTAAAACTTTTACAATACTGCCAATTACATCGGAGTTATGGGTAAAATTGAATCGAGACTAAGATAATCTACACCGGTGCAATCTTGTAAAACACGCGTAAGGTAAGACAAATAAGGGAAAGATGGAGAGGACCCAAAATGAGAGGGGGGACCTAGGGACGAAGGGGAAGCATCCTTTTGGGAGACTGCCGTAAGAGAAGGTGCGAGGTGGGATGTAAGCGAGTGGAAAGGGGTAAAGGGGGACGAAGGGAGGGATGGGGAAACCTCAAGGGGAAAAAGTAGGAGGAATAGACGGGAGGAAGTGCAAGTAGGATAGAAGAGATAGAGGGAGACAAAGAGAAGAGAGAGAGAGAAGAGCGGGAAAGGAGGAGAAAGGTTGGGATCAAGAGGAAGGAGCAGGGAAGAGGGTCCAAACCCCGTGAAAAGGGAGATTAATGGGTTTTAGGGATTGGACCCAGGAGGTCGCGATGACGCAACAATGATGGCGTTAAGGAAGACGAGTTTCGGAGTAGTTCGGCGTTTGTCGGCCGTGCTGAGGTGTCGTGGGCGTCAAGGGGGATTGTGGGAGGGAAAGAGGGAGGGAAACGAAAGGCGGAGGAGGGGGAGGACGGGGAAGAGAAGTTGGTCTTTAAGGATTTTGTTTTCGCCACATTCCAGCTTGCTATTCACCGAAGACGCGGCAGTATTCATTCTGTTTGTTACCCTAGAGTAGGTATTAAATCCAGGATCCATGATATGTCCCGAGATAATATAAAT
This sequence comes from Hetaerina titia, assembly GCA_037158775.1. NCBI lineage: Eukaryota > Metazoa > Arthropoda > Insecta > Odonata > Calopterygidae > Hetaerina > Hetaerina titia. Next base: position 51,290,821 of record CM073773.1, read on the forward strand.
GTTTTACGCTCAAGCAACCCCCATACAGCTGCTTCCGTAAGCTCGAATCGGAGATTTTTTTTGTAGGAAATGAAATTGAGCAAGAGTACTCGTAAATGAATATTCACGGAAAGAGCTCAACATAAATATAATTTAAAAATCATAATCCCACAATTGCGCCATTTATAAACGTGTTTTAAGGAGGTTCGTCCGCTACCAAGAGTATGCTTATGTTACTTCTCCTTAACTTATATAGGGGTACATAGGTAATTGCAATTATTGCCTGCTTCCTGAAATTTCGAAAAGCAGTCCATCACATCGTCGGGTTTTAAGTATTTACAATTGAAATTAATCAATTTGTACGGCATTTTATGGAAAAACCAAAAACAAGAAAGATAGTCCATCTCGATTTAATATATGTAGATAAATTAAATTAATTAATATATTAAATTAATAGATTTAATATTTGTATAATATTCACGAAATATTATACAGATATTTTCAAAATATTTAAATATCGGGTCAGTTCAACCTTAGTTGCGCGGTTATCGTTAAACAAACTGACAACCTTGCTCGAATGCACTCACCAGAATGTAAACTAACACCTAATTTTTTGGAATACACTGAAAAAATAAATAAACAATTATATATAAATATAAATAGGAGTGAAAATGAAATAAAATTCAAGTAGGCAAGGAGGGATGATATTAAAATCTAACTTAAACGCAAAGAGTAGCAAACTGAGTCATTCGCAACCATACCAGTAAGATATCACACTGCAGCAATCATATTCAAATATTAACATCGTTATAAAAAAGCCACTTATTACATTTAAAAACTGCATTTTTAGGTTAATGTTTACTGAAAAGGATATTTTTTGATTAAATTTGTATGATTCTTTATAATTCATTGATTTATTTTCATAAAGCATAATGAAAACGAAATAAAATAACTTATTTAAACATATTGCGGACAAGATAATACAAGAAATGAATATTTAAATTGAATGCAGTTCCATATGGCAATACTGCTGAGACTTATACATATGATAATACTGTATTTACTCTTGCTTGTTAAAAATTAAGTGCCGAAGTTATACTGATACAATTAAGAAAATCGATGAAGTATTCGCAGTTAAAAATATTTCTCCTGCAGTAATAGGTAGAAATCTGTTTCAAAATGCATTCTCATGATGGAATGTAATAGTATTTTCACGAATCACATAATGATGGTTAAACCATCCAAAGCAAATTATGGATTTTTTTAACCCTCAAACGGAATACGATTTCAGAGTACAATAAGCCCTTAGGGCAAACAAAGTTCCATAAATGGCTTAAAGATAGCAATCTGGGAAAAGTTGGGATATTTGGCAACAGAATTTACGTCATCCGTTTTTATGTACCACGTAACACTTTGGAATGATGCCATAAATTATCAAATAATAAAAGGAAAAGCAAACATCCATGAAGTATTTTGAATATTTTCAACTGTTATACGAGAAAATATCAGTCTCGGTGACATAAAAACTTTTTTTCCGTGTCCTCTGCAGTCATCCGGCGTACTTAAATGAAAGCATGAAGGAAGTACATTCGAGACGAAGAGGGATGGGTATAAAATGGCGATGCATACAGTGCAACGTTTGTAGCATATGGGGACGAGAACTGAAACGGACATATACGTCATACACAGGCGATGGGAAATGAGAGAGCGGTCAGGCGCCGGCGGTTAAACAGGCGTTAACCAAACAAGGTTTGTTGCGGGCGACGAAAGTGAAAAAAAAACTATTGAAACATTTTCGCTGTCATAAATCTTTTCAACTTCCGTAGGGGCGGATAAAAAAACAAACGTGGGTCGGAGTCGAAGTATTGATTAAAGCGTTGCCTTGGGTGAAATAGGTTATTCCATTTATTTTGGTTCAATCTTTGTGCACAGAATAACTGTTTGCTCCCACCCCATTCGACGACAAGAACAAAATGAAATAAATTGAATTACGCCATATAGATTAATATTCATCTGAGCCAGGCATGAATAGATGAATTGTATTGATACATATGCACCAATACAATTCATCTATTTAATAGTTAATTTCTAATCTCGTAAACTAATGAAATTGAAACATACAGAAATAAGACAATGGGATATCCATATGCCTTTAAAAGTTTTTAATTCGACAAAGAAGTGAAGGAAAATGTGTTTTCATCGGAGTTGAACCTTTTCCGAACAAGTCAATGACAAACTAGTGTTTTTATTTTATTTAATATAAACAGATTTAAATCTTTAATAAATACATTTTTATTTTCTTTGAAAGAGTGAAGCAATAAGTGGTAATAAATTATTTTTAATGCAATATACGAGATCGTGCATCACTCAGTGACGCGCAGGGTAGATGAAACTTTTATCCCGGCTTAGAAAAATGGAGAAGCTTGTGAGAATATTTAAAATAAGAGAATGAGGATAAATTTGTATGAAAAATTGTTCTAAAAATGGCTCACAATCCATTAATGAAATTATATTTCAGCGGAAAGGCTACAGAAATTAACTCTAAGATTTGTTTGATGGTTGAGGTTAGAGTTCACCAATGACTAATCCTTTCTGCATGTGTAATTCTCAGGTCAGGTTGGTTGGAATGCGGTGCCTTTCACCGTGCTGCCTGAAAATTTTGAGGGTGATCATGAACAAAAAAAAAACAAAATGGGTGAACCTGAGAGTTCCCGGAATCATAATTTGGAATCGAACCCGAGCTAAATGCTCCATTCACGATGCTTCCGCGCAAACTTTCTAAAGGATGAGATCGAATTTTACAAATAATTTGCACATGTCAGAAGAAACGTAATACGCTTTGAACAAATCACGTCGACCTATGATCACGTGGAACAACGGACGAAAGGGTCCCCTGGATATCCGAGGGAAGGTAGAAAAGGTTTATCACAAATGCCTTGCCCCACAATGATATTCCGTCACTCAACTAATCTACGCACAAAACCCTCCTTCTTACATTTCTGTCCAACATTAGAACCAACCCCAGGAAGATCCTCATTTTCCTGATTTTAAATATCACGGAAGTATTGCTCCCCACTATGTTTCCATCTCACTCCATGTTAACCTAACAAATGTATTTTATCTTCTCCTTATATTTTTTAGTCGCTAAAGTATCACAAGCAACGCATTCAGATGTAGCTCAATTTCATATAGCTGACGCGTGAATGGGAAAAAAAGGTAGGATGGGAAGTAGTTTTTATTCTAATCGCAGGATGTGGGGGTGAGTGGTTATACCAATTTGGGTTGTAGCGAGATTTTGGTGAGGAAGAGAAGGAGAAAGTTGGGGAGAGAGTGTTCGTAGTAGTTGAAGTTGAGGACGAAAGCTGAGGGATGGGTAATTAACTGCTATCAGGGGGGAAAGGTTGGGAAAGTTGATGTCATCGATAACGTGAAGATCATTAGTGTGGCAGCCGATTTCCTCGTTCCCAGGAGTCCGTCTTGTATCCTGGTAAGAATCACTTGGAATAGCATGAGACACAGAATCGAGTTTTCCAATGAATATTTTCTTCAATCACTTGCATAATCATAGAATAAGGCAAATGCTAATTGAGCAATTTCCTTATTATTTTAATTTAAATAAAATTAAATGATTATACATAACACTGAAGCCTCTTGCAAAAGTACTTTGAGTTGCAGAAATAATGCGTTTAAGTAAAATATGGACTGGGAAATGCTTATGAGAATGCAAATGTTGAAGTTCTTTCAAAGACAGATAAATATTGTTATTCTGAAACGATATCACCATATTTAAAATGTTAAACAGAGAACCTATGATTCCCATCATTGGATTGATATTTTGGTGAAGGGTTTTCTGAGGAAGCAGTTTAGTATATTATTATTACTAATTAAATTATCATATTATTGCTCAAAACGAATGATAAAAGTTAAAATTAAAAATAAATAATTTGATAAACAATTAAATATAGAATAAGATAATAAACAATTTAAATGTCACGACTCCCTTTAAGCCTTTAGTATCTCATCAGTTCAAATAGGAACTTGGAATGTTAAGACAATGTTGAGGACAGAAAAATTAGAGGTAAGAAGAGATATAGACTTTCCCATAGAGGTCTATGTGAGGTGATATGGAATAAAAGCGGGGATTACTAGTGTGACAATTATAGAGTAATGTACAACGGACGGGATGAGATACAGGGAGGAGTTACCATAAAAATAATATAACTGGTTACCTTATAATAATCTAACTGGTAGATTGCATTATAATAATCTCATCAGAAACATCAGATTACACAATTCTATTGAACTTTAGTCACTACTATGAATTGTTTTTTTAACAGTTAAACATTTATACGTTTTACAACACTCATTAAGACAAATTTACAGATTATTTATGGAGTGCAATTTCTTCCTACCATCTGGAATTTCATTAAATAATTTGTAGGTATTTGCGGTGCCATTTTTTTTTCAAAATCATTGTAGTACCTCGAAACACCAAAAACAGGTTGTTTGAATACATAAAAATTGCTATTATAGTCGTTCAACAGCAAATCATATCATATTAAAACCAATACTGAAAGATACATACATTAGTTTTTAATGAGAGAAAGAATTAAGCTTGAAAGAGTGTGACTCTAGTAATAAGAACTCGAACTAACATTTTTACTGGGGTTATTACCAATTATCCAATCGTTTCAACATGATCGAACTACATTTCAAAATCCCTCCTGTAGTAATGAATATCAAGAAAGATCAAAGAACACTCGCCTAGTCAAACATTTTCGATATTGTCATAAAGATATCTCCCAACAAAGGTGACGAAGCATAGCCAAAGAACTGTTCATCTTTTATTCAGTGTAATTAACCCCCAAAGAAGAAAAGAGTTTGACTTTGTGATCACGTGCATTCAGTGTAAAAGTTTTGCGGTTGCGTTGGGGTTGTCGAGGGATTTTTCGGATGCCGTTTTAGACCCGCCGACATGTACCAACGTAAACAAACTGGTCACATCGAAGTAGAATAGTTCGTAAATGAGCGGCAGTGTCTTGTGTGTTAAAGTTCCTGATAGTTCTGTGGATACTAGGGAACAAAGTTGGAGATGCTCCGCCAAAGAGAATTTAACTTGGTGGCTATTGTATCCGTAGGAGTAGAGTCACGGACAACCTTTGGTCTGATATACTATATACAGCGGCGAAAATCGTTGTACCTCGAAATAAACTGTGGAAAACATAAATATTGCTCGTTTATAATGGCTAAATCGTCTTCCTTTGCTTCTGTAAATGAAGTATACATGTATGTGATATATAAACCATAAAAAAAAACTTTCGATATATATATATATATATCGAAAGATTGAAGAGATTGAAGAGAGAAAGAAGAAAGAAAATTGAGTATCATAAGTATATATATATACTTATGATTAAATTATTCAATCTCGATCTCTTCAATTTTATCCAAACCTTGTTTGGATAAAAAGTATCGGTGACAATACATATATCTGACATGTGCGTAAAGTGCTGAATTCAGACCATTGGTGAAGTCTACGCTTGGTCGCAGATTGTACTGGCATTTACAAGATGACTGAGTGTACACCATTACGACGGAACAATTGGCGATACGAAAGATCTGCGCTAAATTCGTCCCGATGATCCAGACGGAACAAACAAAAGCAGAGTCGTGTGTATGCTTGAAAAGACCATCTGCAACAGCATTGAGATAATTTCCCAACCCCTTTACAGTCGCAAATTGGCACCAGCAGACTCTTATTTCCCATTCCCAAAAGTGAAATTCTGCCTCAAAGGACACCAGCATGGGACCGTATATGCGTAAACGTTTCCCGATACTTTTTATACAAACCAAATTTGTTTCGATTCAAAAAATAATTTGTAATAATATTACAAATTAGATAACAAAATCCTCCAAACTTCAATTAAACAGCCAAATCTTCAATGCATACTCATATTTGATGCAATAATCTCAGAAGCAAATTTGAAAAAGCGAGATATGCAAATCTGCAACGATTCAAAGGATTTGAAAGAATTAGTGAATCGGATGAAAGAATTGAGATATATTCCCAAAGACTGTGTGAAAGGCAATAAAACAATGCCCAAAGCCTCGATCTTAGCATCTTAAAACAGATTTATCATTTAATAACGTCGCGTACTTAGAATATTTTAAAGAGAATATTTGAGCATAAGTTTTAGGTAGTTTTAGATAGTTATAGGTTTAGGCAGTTTCAGAGAATAGATTCTATTCAAAAGAGTATAATTGAACGCAACTGATTATTTAAAACATCCATTCAATAATCTGAAGATTAATGTAATGGCATTTTCAAAACATACTTCCATTAAAAGTTGATTACGGATATTTAGAGTAAGTAAAACATCATCATTCTGCACAATATTATTCGCTCTCTTTGTGTTATGTGATCAATTTTATAGTGTAAGTAAATATGTAGAACTACGTGTTCTATTAAAGCGTCTAGGTATACGAGTATTTCATCTGGTTCCTAACGTAATGTATTTGATATAGGAACTCATAGGGATTATATGAGTGGTTATTATAAATAATTTTAATAATTTCATTTAAATTTATGATTTTTTGGACTGATTGTTTCTCATTAACAACAGACTGAAGACTAAAGAGCCATAATTCACTGGTAGTTATAAACGTGAAAGAATTATGAAATGCCCCTTCAACAGAAAGGCATAAGAAAATCGAGATTCTAAGACGGATCCTTTTGACTTATACTTAATTTCGCATTCCCGGTTCCATTTAAAACAGCCGCCTCAGCCAACCCTAACTGTAACAAGCAAATACGGCCGAGTTTCCAAAAAACTCTATACCACAAGTCACTACGGCAGTAACGCCCCGCTAAGACGTTTCCGGTGGTTGAAATATGAAGCGCAGTAGTACCCGTCATTATTTCAGGTAAACATGTTTGGACTCTTTGGAAGCAGCGCCACTTTCATCGGCGTCCCCGCGCATAGTACATGTAAATTCGATTTCTGCCGGACGTGGTGCGTCGGGACGACGGGGAGAAGGTCACAAAGGCGGATGTTGCTGGCCGTGGATGTCGTGTTGGGACGACGGGTACACCGGGGTGCGTAAGGAGGAGGAAATGGAAGTCGAGAGCGCGCTTCGCAGTGTGGGCAGACGAGCAAAGCATTCCTCTCCGACAGATCAGGTCCCCTCACGTGACGCAGGGCCGGTTGCGGTAAAGGCGAGCAACGTGATGGGGGTCAACTTTAAGGCCGAAAGGGATGGTTAGTTGGGTTAAACATATATTCACATTTACATATATTTATATGAATATGTTTTTACATATATAAATAATATATATATTATATATACACACACAATAATGTAAATATGGAATTAACACTAGTAGACACAGACACAGAAACAGAAAAACATAAAAGAGGAACTCACTTTCACAACTCAGGTCTGTTCCTACCTCCTCTTGAGGAAGGTGGTTGTGCCACCGAAAATTCGAGACCCAGTGTGTTCCTCTTTCGTGTTTCTGTGTTTGTGTCTACTAGTGTTAATTCCATTTACATTATTATTCACGTCCTTGGGATTTTCACAAAAGTTTTACATATACACATACAAGTATATATAACACGGCAATCAACCCAAAGGTCGATTGGGTAGATGATGGTAGATGGTCACGTAGTATTAAGCCCGCCGGCGTGTGAAATTCACACATCAGGGGGCCAGTCCCTTTCCGTGCCGGTTATAGTTTCATTGCGGTTAGGAAGTCTGGTACCCGAAATTCCACTAGATTCTTGTAGATAGATAGATAGATAAACGTCTTTATTCTGGGCGATTATACAGGAGATATGTAGATTTGTAGAGATTGTATTGTTGTAGAGATTATACAGGAGATAAGACTGTAGATAATGCTTCTGTCGTTGTAGTCCAATCCTAGAGCTTCTAGTATCTTGAACATCTCGTTCCATTCGACGTTGTCGAAGGCCTTTTCTAAGTCCACGAATTCCACATATAATTGCTTATTTATGTGTCTTCGCATTTATCTGTTTTCGGTTTTTTCAGTATTGCAATCATTATAATTTTATCGAAGTCTTCTGGCATCTATCCGCTGTCGTAGCTCTCTTTGATTATTCCATCCTTCGGTTTGACCACAAGTGCCTTGATTATTTCTCCGTTTTTTTGTCAACTCCTGGTGCCTTGTTGTTTCTCAGGTCTGCCACGTCTCTCTCGGATCCGCTTCTTAATATCTGCGGACCCCGATCGTCTTTACCTATCATACTTTCATCTTTAATGGAACCATCTTCTAGTGGTTTTGGAGCTTTATAGAGCACTTCAATGTATTATTTCATTCCATTCCCTTTGCCGTCATCATCTATTGGTATTTTTCCATTAGCGGCTCGAATCATGTGAATTATAATGAGTATGAAGTTAGCACTACTGGAAAAAGAGAGAACAGGAAGGACAGAAATGTACTTTTCCTTTGGAAAGGTGGCTTAGACCACCGAAAATTCGATACCGAGTGAGTTTCTTTTTTTGGTGTGTTTCTGTGTTTTTGTCTTTGTCCACTAGTGCTTCATATGTAAAAAGACACACAATTAAGGGTCATTTCACTAATAAAACCACTTAAACTAGTTTATTTAAACAGATGGCAAAAGAATTAGAAAAGAGCTGACGTTTAACTCACCAACAATACCCATTTCGGAGCCAGGAGGCGGCCTCGAAATTATACATGGTTCGTCCTGAAAATAATTGTAGTGATTTTTTCCCGCCGCTCCAGGCACGCCTAGCACCGCTCTGACGGGCTGCGATTGAAGGGGGGTATGTTGGCATGCGACCTTGAAAAAGGCAGTCGGCTCTGAGCTGTGGTGTAGTGAGGAGCTCTGTTAACGCGAACCTCCACGCTCGACCCACGTCACGGAACGCGATGCCGAAGTTTTTGGAGCAGCGTCATTCCATCAAATTTGCGGTAAAGCTTGGAAAATCGTCTACCGAAACTGTCGGTATGATTAACCAGGCTCACGGGGAGTCATCCATGTCCAGAAACATGATCTTTCGGTGGCACGAGATGTTCGTGGAGGGCAGAGAAGAGGTCGACGACGAACCACGGCCTGGACGCCCATCAACGACACTCACCGACGAAAATGTTCGAAAAGTTCGCGATGTACTGAACTCTGATCGTCGTCTTAGTGTTCGGATGATAGCAGAGCAGTGTGATGTGCCAAAAACAATTATTAGGGACCAATTAGGGACCAGATGCGAAAAATTTGTGCAAAGTTGGTGCCGAAAGTGCTCAGTGATGATCGAAGACTCAATCGTTTGGAAATCGCGACACAACTTGCGGATCACTGCAAAAATGATCCACATTTTTTAGAGAACGTTTCTGTTCCCGAAGATAAAGAGGAGTTTGAAAGGAACGCGATACGGGACTTTGGACGCCGTCAATGAGGCCGTGACGACGTGTCTTCGAGAGGTTCCCGATGATGCCTTCGCGGGAGCGTTTCAGGAATGGGAACGCCGCTGGAACAAGTGTATCGACTCACAAGGGTCCTATTTTGAGGAATATTAGCTTAAGATATGTAAAAGTGTAATAATTTTTTTTCCTGAGCTCAGTACACTTACGAGTACGATACTCTTATTTTACTCGAGCACTTACTCGTATTTTCCGGACGAACCCTGTATTTGGCTGGCACAAGCGAGACATAATAAATCATTCAGATATGTAGAGCGCACAAAACACTATCGCATGGGAACAGAATTTTTGATAGCCAAACCACCTCCTTCCGTGGTTAGATTGATAGGATATATCCTTCTGAAGAAATCGGTATTTCACTGGAGGAGGTGATGTTACCACTGAAAATTCAATTCTAGAAGGGGGCTAGAGGTGGTGAAGACGGCTGGCCGGTCTATGAAGGACGGCGTGGAATGGAGGGAAAGGCGTGAGGAGGCGAGGCGCGGAGGAACAGCACCAGTGCTGCAGCCGGTCCCACCGATTCGCGGACGGGCAAAGTAGATTGAGAAATGGCCTAAGATGAAGATAAATGGAGCGCCTTCTTATTTTAACGCGGGAAATAAATTGCAGTCGTCGCTGGGTATACTCCCTCGAGGGCCAGCCGCGGCGACGGGGTCATATTAACGTTCTATTCGGATTTCATGGGAGATCGCTCATGATTCATCAGCGCGAAACCGAAATTTTTACAAAGATTACTTTTACGATCCCCATGTTCAGATCGCGCAGTGTAATTACGAAAATTTCACGCATACCAAAATTTTAATTTTTTTGGGCAAGAGAAACTAAAGTTATATCACTTTTTTGTTGCCGTGCAATGAAAATTCGATGTTATACAGGTGCTGTACATGATGAAGGTCAATTTGAGTGACTTGCAATGATTGTAAAAGTGCTACTAATGTGAAATACTATTTACTCAGCAAATCATTCGGTCGTTAATTATCATTTATTCCTTAAAGTTCAAAATAACTTCACAATAAAGTGTGAAAACTGATCTTTTTATGGAAAACTGATCAGGTTTTAGTATCGCAAATTAAATATTTTCACCAAATGACAGCTAAGGAACTTTCTTATGCAGTATAGTATTCACTGCGAGTACAATAAACAAATTATAATGATATCTATTATTTCTATTTAATTATGAAACACTGATTCAGGAAAAGGTATTGAGCAATTTGCTAGTCAAGCATAGGATGGCCTTAAGAAGTTCCAGCGTGCCAATTGAACCAAAAGAAGTGGTACTGTCTGGTATACCTGTATTACGAAACACATTAAATTATTGGTACGCGTCGGAGAAAGGAATTATTAAAGGGGAGGATATCAGAGGGAGAATGGGGAAAGTTATTTCATATCTCTTCCATGCTATACTAATTAGAGAAAAGATTGACTTAATTACCTGTTTCAAATGCAAAAAAAATATTTCTAATGCTTTCTGTACGTGGGTTTGGGTTAGTCTGTAATTAGACAACCCATCACTTCCACACTTAAAAGAGGAAAACAGCCTTCAAAGCTCCACACAAATTAACTAACCGAAAGGTAGGGAACGTTCTCTTCTTATAAATCGGAAAATTATAACTCGCAAGTCAGTGTTCACGGAGTTCCAAAAACCGATTGATCAAATGTTACTTTGGCGGTGGAATTATGGTGAATCGGTATGGGTTCATCTTAGTAGAATTATGACGAGTCGTCGTTCAGCGTTCACCTTCGGTTTTCTTGATTCGTGTATTAATCTTAGGAGTAATACCTGTATTTTAGATTTTAGTTACTTCGATGTGTCTTTGGCAATCCCATATTCAATTCAAAACAGTTTATTGTAAAATGGCACTTAATCGATTCTCCTATGAAGCTTCAAACCGAAGACTGCTGAGTATACTGGTAATGTAGTTATCCATCTTCTCATATTTCCAACGGCCAATGGGGATCTTATACGACGGTGGTACCATAAGTACCCGGCCAGACCTAGAGATGGAGGTAGTTGTTTAAAAATGTAACTGTTTTGCCAACTGTTTTTGCTGTATTATGCCACGATGACTACACCGATTCACGTCCGATCAGCGAAATTAAGCAGCATCGGGCCCAAATAGTACTTAGATGGGTGACTACCTGGGAACACTGGGTGCCGTGGGCTCTCAATTTTATTAATTGAAACACTTTACCTGCAAAACTATTCGAACCCTTCCCTAACCGAGTGAATACTTTTAAGAAAAGATGTCAATTATATCTGTAATCATTTGATAGTTGTGTAAAATTGTATATTACACTTTTACTTTTGATTCTTTTTTCTTGTTGATTGGGAAACTGATGTTAATGAGATGGGGATTTTTTGATGCGTTAAAGTTTTGTTTTTGGAAGTTTTCTTGGATTTGGAAGTGTATTTTTTACTGACTAATTTTATTTATTATTTTTGTGATATTGATTCATGCCATGTTATTTTTTTCCAAGGAAAGTTTGATTATAATTCTTGGGACTTGTGTGGCATCTGACATTGTCTATTTGCACATGTAAGTTTTAATAATAATAATATATTTCTGCAGGAAATATTCCTATATCTCGGTTTTAGCGTTAAAGATGCGTTTGTCTGTGCTTAAATCTATTCATTATCGAAAACAAAACTAGTTAAAAATATGCGTTTAGGCTTATATTATTGTGGATGATTACAAAAATTCTTGTTCTTACGCACTCAACGGGTATGATTCCCTTAATCATATGTATTATATTTTTAGTCTATCCAGCGAACCTCAGTGGCTGAAATCCTTATTAGTGCAAAGTTAAATGGAGCGAGGAAGTGCTCGGTAGAGTTTAACTCCCCAATTATTACAATCTATCGCTTGAAAACCGTATGGTCAGGAGGGATGTTCGACGGCTCGAGGGATTTCGGCGGTCAGTCGTCAAATTAATACTTCGAGCGCGGGATGCCATAAATACGCTGCGCTGAATATGCAACGAAAAGCCAAGAGTAATCCCAGTTCCAAACGTCACGGCACGAACTTCGAAGGTGAGGAATTACGTGTCGGAGGCCGCGAGGGAGGAATCCAAATCCCGCCATTTACAACCATCCCTGCCGACCCGGAAAGACCTCCACCTCCCGTGCAATAAAAATCACGTGCTGAGATTTTTCAATCTCCAGCCTTGAACCCTTGCTCCTCTATTTTTTCACTTGCTCTTTCAAATCACCTTCTGTCTTGATCTTGAAACCCAATCTATTAATTTTTCCGGGTTCAACCAATTTGGTCTTACATAAAATAATCCTTCTAAAACCCTTCTCACGTGGATACTCATTACCGCCTTCATTATTCCCATAAAGTGGAATGAAAAAATAAATTAATCTCAGACAAAATTTTATCAAACACCGTCCTGATTATGTTCTCACGCAATTTAATAAAATATTTCTTTGGCGAATTTGATTAATGGCGATGGAAAAATTACTTGCATGAAGATTAAAATTATAGCTTTTGCAACATTTATCTGTAAGCTGTCAAAATAGGTCCAGGTTGGACACCAGTATCAAATAAAAATCAATATTGCACGATGTAATGCACAGTAATTAGACAGGAGGATATTAATTTAATGAAAAGTGCATAATGATGCGTAAGGAAGTTCGTCAATTAATCGTTAGTTAAAAATTGGACAGATTCCGTATAATACAAATGGAATTTTTTATAATTGAATTCTCTGCATTATAATCAACCATATAAGTTTGAATGCTCTTATTTGCAGTCTTAAATAGGAACTCATTATTTTCACAAAGAGTGAGTCTAGGATAACGAGATTAGTCTGTGTCGTCTTCGCCAGAAAAGTCTTTCGTACATTTCTTTCGTCTATATATCAAACGGCTTCATAACTCTCCTGTTATACCTTCCTCTCGAACTTATTTTCTAAAATCTTGGATGTCTTTTGGCTTCATTTGGCTAATTTTTCACGCTTATTCATAAGTTGATGAATTTTAACTGTGTTTTTGGGACACATAAATAAAAATTGAAGCATGATGATTTAGAAGTCGCTATGGAAAAGGAAACGTTTCAGATTTATTTATTTAACTGTGTAATAATTCTTTTTATAAATCTGTCTCACATTATTCCTTAAATAGTCAAGTTAAATTATAATTATTAAATTATTAAGTCAAAATAGTTAAATTATTGTGGTATGTAACCCTACCGCTTAGTTCCAAGCAATTTCTGGTAGAAGGCATACTTTTCATATGACTCGTTTTTGCCAATCGCTTCTTGCTGGCAAAGAATACAATTTAATATGATGTGTACATCGTTATTCCTAACTTTGGATCTTCACTTTTATAACCCTTATGTTTTAAGAGATTTACCTATGATTTGATCCTGGTTAGAAAAATAGGTGTAGAACCTCCACTTCCAAGTGCAGTAAACTCTCAATTATACTTGCTAATGATTAAAGACGGATGATCGAAAAACACGGATAGCCGAAGTACACGGAGAGTATGGTCATGTTATTAACAGATAAATACACGGAAACTGTTCTCCTTTATTCCATACTATTATTTGAATTTTTGTACATTTATTCGTTTTTCAGCCGTTTTATAAAGGTGAAATCATAGATTTACAAGAACACAGATCCATCATAAAGAGAATAGCAAAACGTGTATTCCTTAGAAAGCTAAACCAATCACGTAGCCAGACAGGAAAAACAAACGACTGGCTGAAGTCAGACTTTGAAAAGGATCGTCAAGAGTTGTGATACCAATTAAAGTCATGAGATTCCGTTTCAAATAATGCATTGTAGACAATGAATGACTTATTTGTTTATTAGAAAAACTAAAAAAATGCACGTACGAGTATTGCTGACCTTAAAGGAGAGTATGAAATTCTAAAGGCTAATGAATATGAGGGAAGCGAAAAAAAAGAAAGCACGGACAGTTCAAAATGTTTAAATTAAAACAATAAATGCGATTGATAATTTTTTTATTTTGTGAAATTAAAACTTTTAAGATATCTAATATGTCTCGAAAATGTAGTTTTTTTTTAAAAACTATTCCGAATTTTCAAATCATTAGATTATTTTTACGTTTGTAATTTTATTTATTTCGAGGTACTGGGAAGAGACTATCAAACATGGCGGGTGGCGTGCACACGAATTTTTAACGAAAAACGTTTACTAAATCAATAATAATTTAGATCTCTCTTCACTAACCTACCACGCCACGCCGAAAATTTTACAGATAAAATATTTTGTTTTGGTTTTTCGAGTTTAGTGAAAATTACTAAGTGAGTACTGACTTAGCCAACATTACTAAGCACAAACTCGTAGTTTTTCTGTGACCTAGAATATTATTTTTGTAGGAGGCCCTAGTAGTTCGTGTGTCTAATCTTGATGCAAAAACTAATGAGGATGCTCAGCCGCCCCATAAGTATCGCGGGGCTCTAATTCTGCTTACAACGAAATGATTAAGTATTCCAAATCAATTGACGTTGAATGGATATCGACTCTGACAAGCAGATCGCTTTCCTTATTATTAAGAGGTAAACGCTGATATCTGACAATCTAAGATGTTACTTTTCTCTGAACAGGACTCGTTTTTATCTTGTAGAACAAAGAAAACGTGTTTCTCTGGTTACTCTTCTCTCTCAGATCCCAGATTAACTGATTATCAGGAATATAAGACGATCTGGTTGTTATTGTAAGCTTGCATATTTCATATCCATTGAAACTTAAGGTAAAAAGTCGCAGAATTATTTTTCTGTAAATTCACCAATTCATTGGAAAAACCCATCTTATCTGCCAGTCAGTTACTCACATTAAGTATACTAGAAATTTAACAATATGTACGCAGAGAAGTCTCTCGTAAATATGCATAAAATTGATATCCAAACGTTCATATTAAAAAACATAACAAATAATTTTTAAACGAATTTCCTGTGTAAGAATTTTAAAGAGGAATAACAAATAAGGAATAATTTAAATATTCTCACTGTAGTGACCGCATATTTTCCTTCAGAAGAAAAGAATTAGCTCTGACTGAATATCTAAAGGGTATATAAACCCAGATAAAATAATGTGCCAACTCATTTTTTCGCTCGTAATTTATCGTCGGTCTCCGGAGTAGTTTGAGGCAATTTTTTTTTCTTTTCCCCTCCTCGAAGCTCGTTATGAGTGAATTATTGCCTTTGAGTCTGTTTGCAAGTAGCTTGTGTGCAATATTTGAATTTAGCACGTCATGAGTAGGGCTGGGTCAAGGGGAATTAATTACAGCAGTAACATAGAGAAAAGCTGCAATAGTTAAAGTGAAAATACACTGCTAGAAAGTAAGAAATAAGCAGGGCGTACCTACATAGGAGGTATCTAATTTCAGGTGGGAAAACTTTCATGTTTTTTTTCATAACTGCAGACAGAGTAAATATCGAGTCCTTGAGAAAAACCTAATGGATACGTTGCCATACCTTTGCAAAGAGGATAATTGAATGACCTTAAGACAGAATCATTAATACATGGTAGCAAATAATTCCATTAATTCACATTTCAGGGTCCTAAGGACTGAGTATAAGTACCTTTACCATTTGCTTGATTAAAATGCACAGAGCTTTAGCTCTTGGGGAAATTAAAGGCAAACAAGGAAGGTTCTAGGAAGATATTTTTATTTACCATAGGAAGTAATAGTCACAAGTCTGCATAATTAGGGTGGAAAGGCGGGCAATGTTAATTTTATAATTGAGAATCGCATTTATAACTCAAGTACTGGCAATTATGTACGGATCGTGATTGCCTTAAAATATTGACTCCTACCAAGACGTTCTAACCACTCTACGCCTGTTGGTATGAATTCAGAAGGTTATCATAATGCTTTGAGAAACTGAAATCTGCATTGGTTAAAGAATGTTTCAATTCCTAAAAAAAAACTTCGGCTTGACCTGTCTTTCAGCGTAAAATATTATTTTATTTCAGTCACGGGTTTCAGGTCATTAATAAGCTACGTAGCCAGATATGCCACCAGGAATATTTAAATCAGAAAATTGTCATTGATAATTTTATTTGACTGGAATTCAATGGGTACATGAAAAATGTAATTGATGAAATAACAGACCCAATCGAACCCCTGATGAAATATAGAGATATCATTTTTTCTTGGTGTGCCATATATGAAAGAAATATTTGGGTGAACAACTTTGTTGATTCATGTATCATTATTAATAAGGTATTAAAATATGCACACGCCAATCTCTATATTCCTTTAGTTTTAATAGTTTCTTGTGGTTTTGCACAAATGTAGAAAAAATTACCTGTGCAGAACAATATGTACCTCTATATATCATTCCGAGAATTATTGTGGTTTTCATTCTTCTTGAAAGTAGTTATTTTCTAAACCGGAGGGATAATATATACTCGAATAATCACGGTACCACCGAAAACTAATTTTTAAATGCTCTATACATTTGAGCATGTTATAAACACTTTGCATGCACGAGTACCACCCAAGACAGATTCCAAAGTAAAAATACTAGGATTTGAGAAATAGGAACTGACGATTAAATTTTGGTAACAATTAGATGTAAGGATAATGAAGATTGATATTTTAAGGGTTGATTTATCAAATGTTAGAAAAATATAGGAGAAAGAATTTTGTTTACTTCTTTATATTGATCAACTTCATTAAAAATGTTAATGAGTACTTTGGTGCCCACCTGTTTAAGTTCGCCCGTTCATTTAGAGGTAAATTATGTACTTAACAACAAGCAATAAGTCAAACTAACTGCGTGCTCATTTACACAGCATGTTAGTAGTCGTTTTTCTCTTCTCTATGTCGCCTGCGGTTCTCAGAAAAAACAGCAAAGGCGGATATTCGTCGAAGTCATCCTGTTTTAAACAACAGATGTCTACCATGATTACGTGGGCACAGGGGGAATAAAAATGGGAGTGGTCTTCTAAAATAATGAAGGGTGTAAGCGCTCTCCTAAGGTAAGTTTGCAACTAGTCACATTCTATTTCTTTATTCGACGTTAACATGGACCGACTTTGCATTTTACAGAATAAAGTTTAAAATATAAGATAATTTTTCGATCGACAAACTTCGCGAACGTTACCAAATAAGCTGAAAAAACTCCAATATAACTTCTTAAGATTAATCCTCAACAACTATTAGGAAGAAAATGCCATTTAATATTTAGAAAAAAACTTAATTAATGAAATAAGAGGAACAAGAGAAACTTCAAAGAGCCATAATTTCATCCACAGTAATAATGTAAATAGTTATCTGACTACTAGTTAAGTTTTTAACTAAAGATCAAAGGACACCAAAATGGATTCAATCCTCTGAAATATTTTCCATTCCTGAATATCATGCATTTTTATAAATCAATTTTATACCTTATCTTTTAATTATGGAGAATTCCACGCATTAAAATCCATAATGTACATTTGAAACCACAATTCCAACAGCATCATCGATAATGCTTTTAATTAAAACTGTTTCACCCATTTTTAACTGATCAACAGCTGAAACGTTTTCTGCAACTATGTTTCACAGTTCACAAATTTTATGCCCATTGTTTTGTGCCCGTCCATTTGTAAGCTGTTGATTTCATATTGTAATCTCATTGAAAGTTGCTTAAAATAAGTAAAGAATAAAGTAATGAATGAATAAAGAAATATTATATATATATATGTGTGTGTATATATATATATATATATATATATATATATATATATATATATATATATATATATATATATATATATATATATTCAAACACGAAATACCGCCATATGGCGAATAAATATTCATTCACATTGAAATAGAGATAAGGAAAATGGTAAAGGAACACATATAAAGGACGAACACAAGAGAGGTGGGGATGGCGGATATGAGCAGATCACGAATGTAAAAATATCTTCCTCGACCGGGACTTGTGAATGAATATATATATATATATATATATATATATTATATATACATATATTAAATTGTGCCTTAAAAGTCTAAAGGGAGTTCTGAATATCTTCAGTGAGATGACAGATTGAGGATTAATCAATCAAATTGACGATAAATGGTTCAACACGAAAGTGGTGGTGTTGTACTGCAGATTGGAAAGATAATTGCATTACCAGCGCAAACGAAGAAATAACTAAAAAAGTGTACGATTTTGTTTAAATTATTTATTGGAACAAAACATTATTGGTATTAAGCGTCGCATTTAAAAAAATATTTGTCTAAAGCTGGAAAAATTACATTATATGACCGTATTCCCTACTAAATTATTTGATGAGAGTAAAACTTACTGTGACTTGGATTTCTTTCTAGGATCTTAGAAAAAAATTTCCCAGCATTATAATTTTTTCAATTATAGGTACTCGTATCATATTTTTATGTGTGCGTTTTAAAGTACAGCATTATGATAGAAAAACCTTACTACCGTATTTTAGAACTCTTTCTTTAGAATGGAAATTTAAATAAATCCCTTCGTATAAGTAGAAACGCCATTAGAAATAACACTAGTCAAGGATCTTTTTGCAAATGATGTATCCTCATGTAATTATAATGCGAAATATTTTGTTGAAATAGATCATACACTAAAACTACGTGGTTTTCTGCAGAACCAAAAACCGTGGGTTTTTGCCCCGCCTCGTTGTAGGTTCTTCAAATTTTGGTAAAATGAAATGGAAATACTTCGCACAATAATATATTTGTATTAATTTGTCTACTTCAGAAGAAGATTTCAGTAGAAACAGCAAAAAAAGGGTTTTTGTAAAAAAATGGAGAATGTAAACAACACGGGATCTACCGAAGAAAAATGAATATAAATAGAGACCCAAACTTGAGAAGCCGCGAAGAATATTATAGAAAAAACAAATCTAGTAAAAGGGAAACCATGTATCACGGATGAACTAATGAACCATTAAGAAAAGAGAAGAAAGTCCAAAAACTTAAGAACTGAGAAATGGCAGATACCTTATAAAAGTTTGAAAAATAAAATCTGCCAAAAAGAGAGCATAGCCATAAATGCTCGGATACAAATCTTGTACGATGAACCTGTGTAAATACCCCGTTTTAAATTATCTTTCCAAGGGAAAAGTTGAATGAGATAACAGAACCATGGGACAATGAAGGGGGAACAAAAAACTCGATTGAGTTAACAATGGCGAAGTTCTTAGCAAAGATGAAGACAAAGTAAATAGATGGAAAGAATATTTGGCGAATCTTGGTGACGCAAAAGGAATAGACGTACAAGGTACTAGGTTACTGAAAGGAGGAATTAAGGGCAAAAAATTCCATGAATCAATAATATATCATCTAAAATAATAAAATATTCCAGAAGAAAATAGTGATACGCTTATTAAATCTTTTTTGCGAAGTTTACAGGTGGGTGAGTGACAAGACCAGTAGTAATGGAAGAAAAAGATGGATAGAGTAAGAATAATATGAACGGGTGAGAGGGTTTCTATAAAAAAAAACAACAGAATATAAAAAAGTAACAGAGGCAAAAGGAAGAGATTTATTAAAACTAACATATGAAGTATAATTTGTTGTACGGTTGTGAAGCTTGGAAGAGAGGCGCAGTAGAGGAAAGAAGACTGGAGACGATGGAAATGTGGCCCCACTTAAATTCCATGAGAATAACATGGATAGACTGGGTAGCATTAGGAGCACTGGTAACATATGAATGCTTCCAAGAATGGGCAAGTCTTATTTAAAACCATTTATAAAAATGATGGGAAAGAATTACAGAGAAGACCTGGGGAAATACGAGAAGCAGATATGGAAAATGTCGCTGCAATATGCTATAGGGGAATTTAATATTGGATGGGAACAGATAGGTTGGGTACAAGATAGTTTGGAGAGTTGATCCAAATCAATCCTTGGATTGATTGCCCATAATCATATTAATGCTTTTAGTTTCTATATACTAGTATACAGACTAGACAATGGCTCAGTCAAATGGATTAGGAAGGAGGTTTATGCAAACGTAAAGTCACGAAGGGTTCAAAAGATACCAGAGGAATACATTAAAATGGATCGTAGAATACGGCAAGAAAGTAGGTTAGGAAAATGAACGCATTTCATTCTCGAAATAATTCTCTGGGAAAACTGACGAATGTGGTACCTAGAAGATAAAACGGTTAGCATTTTTTTTATTTTGTCACCTTGAGTACCGAGACACTGCAGATATGGGGTGAGGTATATTTTTGAAAACCAGAGAATGACAAAAAATTAATTATAAAAAATAATAAACCCACGACAAAGCAGAAAGAGGCGCGTTATACCAAAAAACAGGAACTTTTCCAGAGTCTGAGACGCACCACTTAGCTGTGCGAAAGTGAAGATTAACGACTGCATCATATGACGGAAGAAGATCCTGAGATGCGAGGGCGCGTTGAATATGCGACCCTGAGAAAGGAGTCATCTTTCGTAATTTTAACCTCACACTCCACATGTGTGCGTCATTTTCTTTATTGAACTCTGCAGGTTATTGACTTGAAAATAAATTCCACGGCTGAAGTTACTCGATGCTCTAACGTAATGCAATATTCATTCAAAATATAATATTCCGACTTTTTCAGGCTTTACTTTGTGAAAGTTATTCATCGACGAGACAGAGGTGAAACCAACCATGTTAAATCTGCACTACCTTTATTCTTCCTTTAAATTCAATGCTTTGAGTCCATTTTCTGACCAAATGTAAAGTCATTCCATTACTTCTTTCCCCTCTCTCCTTTCACATATCTATGTTATTATTAAAGCTAAGGCATAAAAGATCATGCACTTGATGATGTAGAGGCGCGGCGAATCGTGGGCATTATTAATAAATAATTAAATGGGTTTAACTAAGTTTTTTTCGTCGCCTCAGTTTGAATTTTATATTCTTGGTAATAAATTGTAACTTATAATAAAGAGGATACGGATTAAGAAACAAATACCATTTTTTTTACTAAAATCGTAACAAGGAGAACTGGTGATGTGCAACATAGTTTAAAACACTCTATTTTAAGATAAGGGGGGTGTGTGGAGACATTAACGAGCTTTATGCATGCAATTTAATTTATGGCAAAAGTTCTTGCATTCTTGCTGTACTCAAGTTTCACAAAATTACATTTTAAATGCATCATGTTTTTAGAAATTTGTATTTGAAAATATATAAAAACTACTTTCAACTCTGTTCAAAAGTTACCCGTAAATGATTCAGTAAGTAACTGAAATTATTCAATTTCCATGGAGTCAAGTCTGTGAAAATATTTATGCCCAAATTGGTTTTTACACTAGTGTAAAACTAATTTAAGACCTTTCAATAAATGTAAGAAATTTTGTATGACCATCTAATTGAGAATATTTTCTATTCATTTATAAGGTAATCTGTAGGTTTTTGGATGGACACAACTATCACATGATTAGCTTGCGACGCCAAACGAAACACAATAGAGCAACCTACTCTATATCAGATCCCTCTTCATCACCGTGTACTTCCTTCCTCTCTTCATCCCATCCAGCATCCCAATCCTGTTCCTGCCGTTTCCTCGTTTGCCTAAAATTCTCCCCTCTATCACCGTATTCAACACCCCACTGCCGCTCAATACGCTTTTCATCCATTTTTCTTGCACCCATAGGATTTCTCTCAACAAACCTCTCTCCTCACCCACCATCTCCAGTACTTCCTCATTTGTTTTTCTTACGGTCCATTTCACCTTCTCTATTCTTCTCCACACCCACATTTCAAAAGCCTCCAATCTATGTCTATCCTCCTGCTTCAGTGACCACGTTTCCGCGCCGTACATAGCTACGCTCCATATAAAAGTTTTTACGAGTCTTGTCTTAACATTCCTACTCAACGTCCCGTCACCAACTCCCTCCTCCTTGAGAAAGCCTTCTTGCCTAGCGCATTTCTTCTCCTTACGTCCCTACTACTTTGAACGTGTTGGTCCAGAACACTTCTGAGATACGTAAACTGTTCTACCTGCTCTATTTTTTCCCTTCCTATTTTAATGTTTAGCTTAGCCTTCTTCTTCCTGGAAAATTGCAAAACCTTTGTTTTATTAATATTAATTCTTATCCCATATCTATCGCACTGAACGTCCAATTCACTCAGCAATGCTTGCAACCACTTGGCTGACTGAGCAAATAATGCTTGGTCATCAGCAAACCTAACTGCTTTTACGAACTCCCCTCCGACTTTCATTCCCACCTCCAGCTCTTCCCAAGCCTCCTTAATCATTTCCTCCACACGTACATTGAACAGCACAAGTGATAATGAGCAACCCTGCCTTACTCCTCTTCCTAACACTGCCCATCCGGACTCTCCGTTGCCCACTCGCATCTGAGCACTCTGAGATATCTACAGGTTGCGGATCAGTCTCCTGTCTCTCCAATCCATTCCCTTTTTCTGCAATACACGCATTAATTTTTCCCAATTCACTCTATCAAACGCTTTTTCGAAATCTACGAAACAGGCAAATACATCCTGATTGTATTCTATATTCCTCTCGATCAAGGATCTGATTGCTGCAATGGCATCGCGCGTACCTCTCCCCTTTCTAAACCCAAACTGATCATCCCCTAATTAATCATTTGCCTTACTCTCTATCCTTTTGTTGATGATCCTGAGAATAATTTTAGCAGCGTGGTACATCAAAACTATTGTTCTGTAGTCTTCACATGACGTAGCCGTATTGTTTTCGGAATAGGAACTAACACTGATCTTACAGTCTTCCGGCCGGAATCCTTTCTAATAGATACTACAAATAAGTCCAAATAGTATTCTTCCCACATTCCCCTAAAACTTTCAATAGTTTGCTATTAATTAAACTTAGTGAAATTAACTTCACTATTATTTTTCTTTCCGTAATGGATAAGTTCCACAAAGTCAAGTCTGCAATTACGAAGTTTTCTAATTAACCTGTTTTATCCCAAAATATATTGATCGGTAAGACCACCGAAACGCCAGGTATCCGGAGGTTGTACAGAATAAATATAAAGTTAATGATAACGTTTCCGCTGCCGAAGAAATCATTTATGACTGCGTTACACATTTTCAGATTTCTGAAGCAAAACTCGGGTTTGAGATTTGTTCATGAAAAATAAGGAAAGAAATCTGCTAAGCTGTGAGCAAAATGAAATATGCACGCAAGAAACCTTTCAAAGAGACGTCCACTCTTGAATTCGGAGACGAAAGCCATGGCGCAGCGGCGGATGCGGATACAAAGATATAAGTCACAAAAGACTCGAGGGAATTCGATGAAAAAAAATGAACAGGGGAAGACCGTTCGGGTAGAAGGGAGACGTCCTTCCGGGCAGAGACGGACGAAACGCAATTCGCGAGTCGGGTTTACGCACCAGCGTGCGGAAACGGCGAGCGGGGTCCGTTCTCAGTTGGTGGAAGATGGGATGGGGACGTGGGGGGATGAGAGTCGGTCGGTGGGGGAAAGGGGAGGGTGAGGACAGCGCGGGTCGGGGAGAGCCGCGCAGAGCGTTATTTTTCTTTGGTTCCCCACAGCAGAACGGTTTTTTCAAATGGACTTTCGATACTTCGGGAAAATATTTGGAGAGGAAAAGATAGCATTGCCTACTTTCTCGTCCTCCTTCCTCTTTTTCCTCCCCACCCCCCGTCCAACCATTCTAAGATAAAGGAAGTTCTGCAAACACAAAGTGCGCGTCTAGTGCCGGCGCGGCTTCGGAGACTGCTTTCAACGCGCATCCACGCGGGCTCCGACCGCCAGACACTCTCTCCGGATAAGCCGCTTACGGTGGAGATGTGGAAGACAGGCCAAGAAAGGCGAAAGGGACTTTGCATGAAAGTTTCCTCCCCTCTACTGGACACGCATTACTGCTGTTGTTTTTTTATGCACAATTTTTTTGCTTTCATCTTCCGATTCAGTATTTTTCAATGCAAGTACGCAGAGGCCATCAATAACCGCATGTCAGCAGATAGAACAAACATTTATCATTATTACGTCCCAAAGCACTTTTATTGGCGTGCTGAAACGTCCGGGTAGTGAATATATCATATAAGAAAATACGTATTTTAAAGTCCCGCGAACCTTTCAAAGCCAAATATTGATTTCAATGTGCATGTTGGAGTATTAAAACTCGGATAGCAATGCTTTTAATTAGCAAACAAAACTCTACGCATAGCAATTGGTTTGGGAGTACGGTGGGCATGGTTTTAATCGTGCACTTCACCTTCAGATAGAGATTTCCGTTTTGGGCGAGTAGTTCCAGACACGATTTAGGTTAAATTGAAGATGGGCATGCCACCCAACCGAGCCATCCACTGTCGCCGCATTTTTGGCTCTTAGGACCCCGTAAGTATGTGTCCTTAATATAAAATTGAATTATCCACAATATTTGTTCTAAGGCAGGAAACTGACCACACACTAAATTGTTTTAGGCAACAACAATTCATAAACGTAGCAGTTGTTCTGGAATACAATTCTAAAAATATTTATAGATCAAATAATACCAGTACCTTTGCACATTTTTATTGTAATAGACACTTAGGGCTAAAATAATGACATATTTTAATCGAAAGCACAAAAAACTAAAACCGTAGATGTTTTATCAAAATGGAGCCCGTTGTACCAATTTAGGAATTGTAAAAATACTTGTATAGAAATTGAATGGCCATTAAGTTAAATATTTCACAAAAGAGTCTAATTAAAAATCACCTACTCTAATTTAAGGCAAATTAAAAAATTAATTTATTAATCATGCAAATTCTAAAACATTTTAAACGAAATAGTAAAAATGTTCGCGATACCAATTGAGTTAACTATTTTCCAGACATGTTCAACTCTTAAGTTTTAGTTATTTCAAATATTATTTGGATCGATGCATTCTAGTGGGTTTTTAATAAATTTACGGAGATGAATCATTAAAAATATTTGGGAGATTACTCATAAATGTAGCGAGGTATTGACATTATTTCATAAAGCGAGATTAATATTGCATTTTAAAAATTCATCAGCCTTTCGGGGAGAAATATCGGCGAAGAAAAAAATAGTACTCATAGCAGTATTCAATTAAAATAACTAAATTTCGCCATGAATAATCTATGAAACATGGTTAGTAAGAAACTGAGTCTAACTGAATACCGAAAAATCTATAAATGGACAGATTAATCAAATGAAATCACCATTGGCACAAAAAAGGCCCAATTTACCTTAAAGAAACTGAATTAATGATAAAAGAATCAAGGGAAACCGGAAAGGCTTAAAAAGATATCTGTGTTATCATTCCTTTGGGGCACTGGGGAATGACTGAAAGAAGATATTAAAATATTTTTAAAAAATCAAAATCAGAAGAAAACTTTAAAGAGGAAAACATGGCTCTCAAGTGGAAGCACTGGCTTTTATTGGGAATAAAGAAAACTGGAAAAACTGAAAGAGGGTAAAATTGTCAACAAAAGAATAGAGAGTGAAATACACTAAATTTATGAAATGCTTCAGAAAAATTGATAATATATATTTTTAGGAAATGTAATTTCATCTTTTCGGAGAAACCCTGAACATAATTTCAGCACCAAGGAAGAAAATTTCAATAAAAAAGAATTACGAGAATCTGCACTAGAGACGACATCGTTCAAATTCTCACAAACAAAAAGATAAAATCTAGAGATTGAAAGAAAATTGGAATCAGCTAATGATATAAAGAAACTGCACGAATAATTTCAGCCGTCCTGGATACAGATAATCAAAGATGCTCCACATCCAAGATTAAATTTGATTCTGTAGTAGAGGGATGCCCAAATTATTGCGCGTGAATCTGATCTACCTGGATAATATCTTCACTCTGACCCTCTGAGAGCCGTCGGGAAATTCTTTGGTAGGATTTCATTGTTTAAGATTCTGTTCCATAAGAAGCGAAGAGTTCTGATGAAAAATATACTTCCATCAAAACGAAAGTTGTGAATATCTAACATTTTGTATTCGATGTTTTGGAAAAAATTAATATTTTTTGGCAAAAGCCAATACTTTTCCAAATCTTCGTGAATCCATCCGATCTATTAATACTCTTTAAAGAATGTATTGCACTTAAAGTACACGTTTTTCAGGAGTCAGTATTGTATTAAAAGGCGAACAAAGCGCCAAAGGTCGATGAAAAATCTGTGGAATAAAACTTTACGAAAGAATGGATTCAACAAAGCTGTCATGCTAACATAGCATTTAAATAGAAAAGAGAATATTATAAACAATAAATATTTGTTAAAATGTTTTATTTATACTGAATAAATAACAGGCAAAGGTAAATAATAACTTCCTATCATTCCATGTACATATAGAGAGATCTTAGGGAGAAGGATAATGCAAAAGTGAACGGTAATGCGTCTAAAATTTTTAATTACCCAGAATATCAATTTAGATCAATAAAAATTACTGGGAAATTTTTATACTTAAAAACGTTTAAAAACGAATTATTAAAGATTCGATGATGCATAATATAATCCTAATCGCTTTCGCGGACCTGTAAGAAATCAGAAACATGCATAATGACTTACCACAAGTTGTGAAAAAAATTAGAATGTATTGAAAAGGAATAGAATTAGTCAAGGATAACAACAAAATAAGCAGTAGACGATTTATTAGTAACCAATTTGAGGAGACTTACATTTGAAGAGGCAATATAGTAAAAGAGATATGCTGAGAAGAGAAATGTACGCTAAAGAAGTTATGGAAGGTGTGATTGACAGATGCTATGACAATAACCGTGTCCTACGTGATTAATCTCTCAACTCGATAATGTGAAAAGTAGAGAGGATAAAAAGAAATATCTCACGAAATTAATTTCAATAAAAATAAATAACAAAAGTAATAACTCATTTCCATGATAATTGACCCAGAGGTTTGTTCAACAGGTGAGGGTAGTAGTCCCCTCAAATTAAGAGTGAAAATTTTACACCCCTACGAAGTGCAAAATTTAGAAATTCAGGGTCCTCATTTGAAGAAAATACTCGAATAAATGTTACTCAAATAAAATTCTGTTAATATGCACTGAAGAGTCTTATGGGAACGTACAAATACATACACTTGTATCGAAATCTGTTGATATTATTATGCTATAGTGTCTCCCAATTCCAAAAATATACCAGAGAACTAACTAGGATTTCTGTGTTCTCTTGTTTTATTGTCTTTCGATGATTCAGCGTGAAGAATATTTAAAAGACAAAAAGATTGTTTCCACTGAACAAGTTCCCTAACGTACACTAAGGGTAGGAATACTTGACTTTCGTTTTTAAATATGGAACATTACCAGCACGTCAAACCTTAGCACTTACTGCTGTGGAATTAAAAAGAAATGCTTATGTTCAGCAATTTATCAGGCAGTCGCATTTTTTAAGCTAGGAGTTCATATTGGGACGATGACGGAAAAAAACCTAATTTTTCAAAACAGTAATAGAAAAAAGTTAGAGAACCACACACCGGATGGCGCTTAAGGATCCGCATAACGAGGCTGGTTAAAGGGGAGGGTAGGATGGGAAGGGGAATAGGGAAAGGCCGTTGTGCCGAGGCAGCCAAACGCAAAGTGATTTATTTTGGGGGGGGGGAAGAGGGAGAGTGTGGGAGGAAAAATGAGAAAGGGTGACGGAAGATGGTGTCGGGGACGGGTGGGGGGCAAGAAGGGAGAAAGGAATAGCACTGAAGTAGGAATGGAGGGGTAATGGAGGTGCTTTTGGCGGAATAGACACCATTATATTCCTATTATGTTTAATAACACACCTCCACACGAGAAAATGATACCCCTTAAGAGGTTTGCCCATTTTGCCTTGAGGAATTAAATTTGCGACTAACTAAAAACATGACGATAAATTACCATGAAACTCGTCGAAAAGAAGCCAGAGAGTAACCGTGAGTATACTAATATGTTCGTGAAAAATAAAAGCTCCATAAAATTATTCGACTAAGCACTGGGTAAGTAGTCTCCAGAGAAGATTATGGAGTTATGTCGGTAATAATGCTTAACATGGCACAGAGAGCACTACATGAAAGCTAGTTAATGGTGTAATTCCCACGGGAAGATGATAGTCTTTTTAAATCATGGATTGAAGGAGAACGTCCGCTTTGCAGTAGAGAAAGGAAGTGAAAAGCAGAGGCAAATTGGGTAGATGACCAAGGAATACATTGAGATGGTGGTTATTGATTAATTAAAAAATCCCATGGGTTAAAACATTTCGCGGAAGTAAATACTTGGTGTACAAGATGGTTTTATCAATGTCCAGAATAATCCTTATTTTTCAAGAAACTAGAAGTGAGCAGAGCTATATCAGATCTTTTTCTTTCAAATAATCCTCATTTCTTTCAAGAAATTTTCCTCGCCAAAATATCATATAATTTAGCAAGAAACAAAACCTAAATCTAAAGGATGAATTAGGGAATAAAATTTAAATGTACATAGGTTATAAAGATCAACATTTTCTAACTTAGGTATGGCCGACAAGATTATTTGCTGAAGGAAAGATTCCAAAACAAACCGTAACTGCGCAATTTTAGAAATGCCGTTTGTAATCGCGATTTACAAATACTGGTGATTTGATTAACTAGATCTACCGAAGACCTAATAATAGAAATTATATCTTAACGTAGATTGGCACAGCGTAGGCTTGTAAACGAGAAACTTTGTGGATAATAAATTTGTAAGAAGTTGTACTTTACCGCAGGCAGGGTTAAACGTTGTGACAATACCATTTGCATGAGTCCATTCTCATAAAACGTTCACTCCAACCATGGTAACGTATCTTCCTTTAGTGCGCCACACGTATATTTTTATTCATTGTGACTGATGATCATTTTATTAATATTTACTATATAATAGTGGGTACGTTTCCCACGAATTCTGGGAGTAACGTAACGGAAAAACCTTGTATCACGACATAATTGGATAAATCTATCACAGATTACGCACGTACTGACTTCCTCGCAAAACTTTGCATGCTTACTGTGTCCCCGATCAGGTTATGTGAATGGGTCATTGTGTTGTTCTTGGTGTGGAACTCTCTTCTATCAAGAGCCAAAAGAATGTACATGAGCTCACTTCAATCAACCTAGTAATCCATTAAATTTGCGATCTTAATTGCTCACGGGTTGGAGAGGTTTTTACATGACTAAAAGCACATATGTAAGTCGTAATATCTAATCTAACTCTAGTTGGATTTCCGTAATAAATATTTTCTTTCAATTCCGTAAATAAGTAAATACAAGATTTTTGAAGCAATTGGACGGGTAAAATAAATCACGAGAACGACCACGATGATTTGTTTTTCGATGATTTCTTCGTTCAGAAATCATCGATAATCACGATAGATAGAACTGGAATGGAGCATGATATCAAACAGGGCAAGCCTTTAAACAACCAGTATAAAATTAATTTATCAAATTTATTTATCTACAATATCTATGATTTAATTAAACCAAATCGCATTGCCTTCATAATATGTTATAATATATATACACGTGTATATATATAACATATATTATAATTATATACATGCATAACAGCGCTTATTTACTGTCAATCTGCAGATACGCTTCCACATTTGAGAGACACACGTGGCTCATTCACGAGCCAGGTAGGTGTGAGCGGGGAAGGAAAGGTATCGATTCCTACCTCGCGTACCAAAATAGCATGCAATCCGCTTGTCGGGTTGGAGTATCTAGAGAGTTTATGTATGTATGAGCTAATCCTAAAGACCTTTATGGGAAATTCAACTTTCTAGAATCACCCACGCAACTATTAATATATTTCAATCTATTTTGAAATGTAGTCAACTTGAGTAGAACTCATTGTTTAAAAATATGCCTAAACTGCGTATCATATCTTTTTATAGGTGTGATAGCCAAATTTATAGAGAGAATTCAAACGCTGAATCACGATGTCGGGTTCAAATTAGGTTATGTTTTTGTATTATTGAAGATATACCCAGACCCTACTACCCATTATTTTGATACCAGATGACCTAGGAGGTCAACGATGGAAAAGAAATTGCTCCCAATTCAAATCCTTCATTTCTCGCACATATTTGCTCCGCACGCCATCTAACGAGTCACGCTCAGAACAAAATTTTTAGTTTGAAAATTATTCAAGTCCACTAAAATCAAAACCAAACATAATATAACACTGACTTTTAATAATCAAACCACGTTACTTTTCCACATAAACTTTTTAATTTTTACAACCCAGGTTTCGTTATAGCATAACATCATCAGGTAAAGTGTGAAGTGAAGTTGTTTGATTATTAAAAGTCAGTATGAAGATTTTCCACCAAGTTTCCGCCAGAAACAGTTTTTAAAATATCACACATTATAAACAACACAAACTTTCAGGTTGAAACGAACACTTTCAACTATCAAAGAAAACGGTGGAATATTGAGATCATTCCGGATGAATTTCTCGGAGTGATCTGATTCCTATTTAGACGAAATCTTTCTTCCCTTCCATTTTTATCAGACCTTATACGAGGATATATTAGGATTTACTTTAAAATATACACTTCAAGATTTTTTCAAATATTACGTAATACATGATTGGAATGACGGAAAATCCCCTCTTGTGAACTATGTATAGAAACTACAAGGAAACTCACACTGTCAGATCTGCCTCTAATTTTGTGCTTTTTCTCTGTATTAGCTTCCAAGTATGAGGTGGATAGAATTATTCATCTAGCTAATTTTTCATCACGGTAAATAATGCCAAGAGAATTTTTTTAAGGGAAATCACAGATGCCTCCAACGAATTATCAAGGTGTTCCAAAATGTTTGTGCGCTACCTGAATCCCTGAATCTCAATGCAAGCACTATTCCTCTGATGATTTATTAATATTATCATTCATAATTATTTGGCAATAGCTCATTACCAAACTAGCACTGCTACAATAATTTATCATTTGGATAGGTGTCTATGAGAAAAATGAAAAATATCGGTTACCAATGTAGCCTATTGAGAAAAACGGTGCCCAACAAAACACTATTTTTAAATGGTGGAATTTTTTCATTTGAAAAGAAAACTATAATAATTTCATGTTGCAAATTCTATACTCATTCTCTTTTTTAGTAAATTTTGTTTACGGGCATTGTGTAACATAAGGTGAAAAATATGTTATTGAATTACTATGTCAGACCCCTCTGCCGTTACCTCCTTTCTCTACCATTCCCAACCGTATCATTTCCTATACCACTTGGCAGCTTCATCTGGAAAACACACCGTACCCCAATCCTCTACGAGGCTTACTACGAAAGCCTTGACAGCGTAAGTAACCCGCTTTCATCTATTTTATAAACGTACGCCGATCGGTACTTTGTTAATTTACCCTCTCCTACCAAAGATTAACAAGAATTCTCCGAATCCGAAATGTTCATTGACTGTCCGAACGAGCAAGTATATACCGTCCCGGTGAGTGAAGTCTCACCTTTACCGGTCATTGTATATGAGAAACGCATCGCATTGAAGAAAGAAACATTGCTGAAGTGAAAGTGTGGTTTGCGAGAAGAAGAAACTTTAAACTAGGAATCACCTATGAAATCTTAACCTAAAAAGAAAAGAAAGCCGACAGTTTCACTTCTTATATTAACAGCCGGAACTTGCGGACATTACCAAAAGGTAGCTTCGAAGTGCCGAAACGCGTTTCGTATAAACAGAATATTTTAAATCGAAAAATCACCAAATTTTTATTTAAATTTCTTTTAAATTTTTGCTTCAGTACCGGAGTAAAAAATAATACCAATGAATTTAATGTAAATCGTACTGCATTTAAAATAAGAACCTTCTTTCGTCCAAGGATTAATATAGATCATAAAAAATAATTTTTTCTATTTCGATGAGCCATATGAACATATTTTTTTGGCATCTATATAGCATAATGATGTTACAAAGTAAAATAATAATAGTGAGTATAATTTTTTCCACATCAGTACTCTCAATCTGTCATTTTCCATTTTCATTATAGTGGAAATTGAAAAATAAACAACTTGGCTTTTCCATAGAGAAAATGTTTTTTAATTCACTACTTAGATTTTGTTATGGTGTAACATCTTCTGAAGACCTGAAGATGTTTTACCATGACGAAACCAAGGTAGTGAATAATAAAAAAAATCTATGTGGAAAATCCAAGTATTTCATTTTTCAATTCCAATATGAAGATTTTATACCAGGTCACGCCATAAACTGTTTTATTCATTATAGTTACAAAAAATACGAATTACGCCACGAGTTTATGTGCAGGAAGGAAGAAATAGCACAAAATATAAACTATTTTCAAACGCGAGTGTCCTCGTGACACATACTATAAAGATACGTTCATAATATTACTAAATCTTTATCATTATCTCAAAATGTTCCTTGGTTTTTTAAATGAGCCCGACTTTACATTCTTACCGAATACCTGCCGAGCGTTGTAAGGATGGACAAACGTAATAAAATGCGCAATGATATCGACGATATAAACGTACCAAATGCTTTCAGAGCTCAAACCGTGTACGCACGCAAGGCTACAAGATTTTCAAACAGCATTTAGAGAGAGGATTTTCCTAAATCAATTCGTTTCGGGAAGTCAGTGATTATCCGAGAAAGAAATGGCTCCATCCGAGAAATAAAAGGCCCACTCTTTTCGTCTGTTTTCACTCAATACTTTTACGATCGGTTTCACCCCAATCCCACCATGCGCAGATGGCGCCTTATTAAGGTGAAAACGATCGAGGAGTCTTAAAGAAAAGTTTTGGAGGAGTGGGAAATCTTTTTACGTCTCTGGAGACCTTTTACCCAGCCGGATAAATGTCGTCTCGCACAATAATTTTCCCAGAGGCCGTTGTGTTACGGAGTCTTCGCCGTGGGAATCCTCTCGCTCACCCTTACTTCCTCCTCTTCCACCAGTCTCCACCCACTCTCAAGGTTTAGCCCCTTCTCCTGCTTCTGCCGCACCCATCTCCTTGACTGCGAATATCGCACGGAAATAAACAACTCGCGGCGGCGGAAAATATTGGACAGATATGAGGCTCTTGTCTCTCTGTGGGCGCCTGGGTGTGAAACGAGTTTTTTTTCCGTGCGTGCGCGAGTGTTTGTCGGGTGAAAGACGTCGTTGCTTGGGAATTGGAAACCTTTCCCCATCCCCACCCCCATCTTCCACCGTCCCTCACTAAAAATCTTTGTATCGGATTTTCCTCTCGGAAGAGAAACGGGAAGGAAACCGGTGAGTTGATGAGAAGGGATGGGGTTACTATATATTATTCAGCAGCAGTCTCGCCGCTCAGATTTGAATTTTAAATCAAAGACTAAATCAAGTGAACGTGTCTGTGAGGTGAGAGCATTTTCCTAGTTCCCCGAAAAATGGTCGGTGATGGATTCTCGCGACATGAATTTCTATGCTACCAGCTCATAATTTTTTATCTTCCCTTCATGGATTCCATTTTGATCATATGAAGCATATAAGCTGAATGGTCGCTACTTACAAGTGGGTAGATTGAATGGGCACACATCGCTGCAGGGAAAGTTCAGTCACAAATCCTAAATTCAATTTTTCGTTAAATCTCATCGAAGGCCGAAAGTTGGTTTCATAAGGAAATATTACTTCGCCCCCATGAAACCACCCCACAGTGTCGGAAGGTTCAATATCATTTGAAAATATCCAACCGTAGAAAACAATGGCATAACCGGAGCGAAAATTGATTTAACTTTGAGATCTCCCAAACTTCTACTGCTGCAAGAATAGTTTACTCAGTAAAGTAGTATAATTGATTTCATGCTTTGTGCAATTTTATTGTTCCTTAGTAAAAACTAACAAAATAAAAAATTGTTTTCTGCATCATTCCTGATTCATTTGTCAGCGCAATTATAGAGTAATAAACAAGTGGTTAATCACCTTACCTAAAAGGGAACAAAGAGGATGAGTGAGTGAACATGGAAGAACAAATAGACACACATTATAAGAGAATACACTAATGATATGAGTTTTTGGGTTTCAGGAATAACTTTCTCGACGGAAATAGGTAAATTTATAATAAGACGCAATCTGTCCCTAGATCACGATGGTTTGCGAAAGTGGAAAGACGGAACGAATATTTAATACAACGTAACACATTTCTTTATTTTTGGATCCAAAACGACAATGACGATGACTATAAGGTTCCTAACTTTTTACCTCGGTGAAACATTTAACGTGAATTAAATGTTAAATAGAGTAGTACATGACTTACAAAAAAATATATCACGACATAATTGCAAGAAAGATGCCACGAAGCACATTGAATCTGGTAACGAGAACTTAAATGCAGCTACATGTGAATGAAGTTCATGCAGTTAGTTGCAGAATCCATCATGAAATACCTTTGACTTGCAGCGAATTTTGAATCTGTATCTTAAAGCAACATGTAAGAGATGTGAGTTCAAATCACGGATAAGAAAAATTAATTATTAATGAAAAATTTGGAATTTCTCCATGCGTAATATGTAAATATAAAATGAACGTACCTACGGTCGTGAATAAATGAAAACGAGATAGCCAAGACCGTAAACTTGATTGGCACTAGGTTGTAAAGGGGGGGGAGTTAAAACCAAGTTACAGGTAAGGGGAAAGATAGCATCTTTCCCCTTACCTGTAACTTGATTTTAACTCCCCCCCCCCTTTACAACCTGGTGGTAATAAAGTTTACGGTCTTGGCTATCTCTTTTTCATATATAATATGTAATCACTTCAAGTTAACACTAAAACAAGAAGGAAAAATATATAGTTTTTTCATCAAATTTGAGGAAATTTATGCGTCCAATAAATCAAAGTTTTCAAATATCATCCAAAGATGCATTACTTCTATTGGGGAGACCATTGAGGCATAGAAGTCTCTGCATGCATATTAAAAATAAAATAATTGAAACACCAAGTACACTGAATCACAGTACAGGAAAAATGCCGCTGAAGGGCATTTTTGGGAAGGAGAGTCAAAGTATGTCCCAAAAATTATCTAACAAATAAGGACGCTCTCTGACTTTTAATACATTGTGCTAATAAATAGTAAACAAAATATTACTACACTGCTTATTAATTATTCCTAAGAAGGTGAATTAGAGTCATTTATCTTAAATTTTCTCCTAAATACTGTTTTTTTGTGAGCTTACAAGAGGAATGCCGAAATGTCTAATCAACTCTCTAGACCTCATCACTTTAAAAGAAGAAAAGGACGCTTTTCCAAGAGAAAATTACTGCCATTCACTTGATTTTGTAATAAAAAATGTATCAATGACCTTTGTTAGGTAGATCTGCTTTAAGCATATCTTCTATCCCTGATTAAATGGGACATGGTGGGTAAAAGAAAAGTTAACCAATAGTTTGTTGACATTCCTAGCAAATGAGCCGCTATCACCTTCATTTAGTCATTCCGTCAAAATGCTGCCATTAGATATTAAAACGAGGTGAAGAACCAATATCTTCACAGCAAAACAATTTTAAATGTATTACAAATCATGTTTTATGTAAAATCAACAGTAAAAAAGGGACCAAAGATCAACAGTTCTAAGAGTATATCGAATTAAACTTAACTGAAACTTTACTTACCTCACAGAAGATCTTAGGAGCGACCTCTTGAGAGAAGCTGCCGATGATTATTCTAGTGTCCAGGTCCTGAAATACGAGATAACGGGAATATACATGAACTTTTTTATGATATTTATTGAAAATACGATATTTCATCATACGCATATGTAATATCAGAGCGTGTGGTAGAATGATTAAATTCACTTGCCTTTAATTAAGTGAAATAAAAGTAAGATGATTTCTTTCAATAAATTTGAATAATTCCAAGATTTCTGTAGTTTTTACATTTTTTGGTTTTACAGGTCTCACAGGCATCTAGAGTAGCACTAATTTCCAAATAAAATTAAAATCCGTGCATACTAAGGATATTTTGCAATAGAGAAGAAGATTTTTAATATGCGTGTGTAGTTTTGTAAAATCGGAACGCATGAATAACTAAAATAATCGGAAGAAAATGAAAAACTAAAAGTATAGCAATAATCCATAATCATTTAGAGTATTTCGAAGATGTTTTCATTGACATAAATTAACCATTGTCAGGATTCTTCTCATTGCCCCATTTCAATCCATTTTTCAAAACTCCGTCCAGTGATTCATGCAATCAATTCATTTTCATCTTGATGCCCTCTTATTAAAGCAAATTTGAGTACAACCTAAATGTATTCCTCCCTTTTTGTCCTTGTCCTATAGTCTTATTCTCTTCCAGGTTTCTTAATTAGTCACTTATAGTCAAGAAGCAATAATAGTTATCCAGTACCGACAAATGGAAATCTCCTTTTTCCATTTCTTACCTAACTCTCTACACCTTTCCGCAAACTGTTCACAAATTATTTGTTGAAAAATTTACAAGTTATTTTCATTTATGTACTGTTACCTCTTTAAAAAAACCTTAGTTTCCTTGTCTATTATAGCCTTGGTTCTTCCATTTTGTACGCATACTTGCTTAAATAATGGCAGTCTTTCATTCGAATATTTTCAAGCATTTTATTATCTAAAAATATTTAAAAGTGTAATTGGTTATTTCTTTCGGCTTGAATGTCTGATATGATCATTTTATATTTCCAGGTGTATGTTTCAATTATGTATTCACCTCATTTTATCTATTTTTTCTCTTCAATTGATGGCTATGTTCCATAGTGCAGCAAAACCCATAAAAAGCTTGCCATAAGTAAAAAATAACGAAAGAATCGGTAATAGTTTAATTATTACTCAATAGTAGGTGTGGTAAAAAGGTTCCACCTGAGGAGCTTTAATTTTTTTGATATAGAAATTATATTATTTATCAATTAGTACATTGTCAAATCTCAAATCTTCTAAAATCAAAATCTTCAATCGTATATTATTTGAATATGGTAAATTAATTTAATTTTTTTTAAGTTTCAAAGTCGCTCGCAGCCAAAAAGACATTGTACAGGGTGCGTTCCGAAAGTTTTACATTTATTTTTAAAAAGTAATTTATTGAACAGATTTGCACAAACACTATAAATTCTTCAAAGCACTGTCTTTGGGTCTCTACGCATTTTTTCTAGCGACTCTGCAATGACCGGTACATGCCCTAGATGGCGTTGCCGGGGACTTTTCGCAAGGTCCTCGTCGCGGCTGATTGGATCTCTTCTTTGGACAAAAAACGGGTCCCTTTCAGGGCTGCCATAATCCGAGGGAACAAAAAGAAACCTGTTAAGGCGACGTCAGGACTATAGGTGGGGTGGGGCAGCTTTGGCATCTGGTGTATGGCCAGGACTCGCGGACACGTAGCGCGTTGTGGCAAGGCGAGTAGTCGTGATGGAGTTACCAGGTAGCGGAAGTGTCTTTTCTCGTCCTGATGACCCTTTTTCGGAGTCTTTTTAGCACATCCACGTTGTCGGCAGTTGTCTGTCTGTCCTTATGGAACAAACTCCTTATGGGCCGTTGCTTTAGTGTCGAAAAAGACAATGAGCATTGCTTTCACTTTTGATTGGCTCAATCTTGCCGTTTTGGGCTTGGGGGACTACTCGGTGTGCCAGTCAGTACTTTGGCGTTTTGTTCCTGGGTCGTATTAAAAAACCAAGGTTTCATCACCAATGATAAAATTGTCCAAATAATCAGGTTCATTTTCAATACGTTGCAAAAGCTCACTTGAAATTTACGTTCGGTTGGTCTTTCGATTTTCTGACAACACCTTGGGAACAAGTTTGGCGCACACTTTCCTCATCGTTAAATCCTCAGTAACAGCGCGAAACACAACAGTAGACGACAAGTTCAGTTCATTGGCAAATATCTTGATACTCAATCGACAGTCAGAGTCCAACAATTGTCGAACACGAGACATATTGTTGTCGGTTTTGCTGGTTTACGGCAGCCCAGAGCGTTATTGGTCGTGAGCCTCTTCCTGGCCCTCCTTAAAGGCCTTTAACCACCTCGAGACATTTTTTCAGCTTAGCACAAAACTTAGTAACCGCGTAATGTTGCTCGATCGTCGATTCCATTTTTTTTGGTCAGCCTGTGTTTGTGTGCTTTTGTGTGTGTGTGCGTTTGCGCGCAGAGGGTACAATACCAACGTCATGCGGCTTTTACAGCTTGCAGAGAACTAAGACTAAATTTGGGGCAAAACTTAGCGTCCCCTTCACCTATTCCAAGCGGTTTCATTCCACTTTGGTTACTAGGAGCGGCGGGGGAAACTTAATATGCAATACTTTCGGAACGCACCGAGATAAGATCACCATATAAGGTGATCTTTGAGCTGTAGCATTATGGTTTTAACCTGTTAACGAACAACTGTGGTCTATCAAAATTATTAAAGTCGATCGGAATCGACTAATCCTACTCATTGGAGTATTTTCAATAATTAATGTTATCAAAGAGATTAAAATGACTTCACAAACATTTGTCAAAATGTATCCCGGGGCATAATACTCAAGTCGAATATTCCCCGTCAAAAAGTAGCTACGTAATTTATTGTGAGAAAATTGTTTTTATATAAACTTCCTTTTGTAAATATTTAGGAACCGTATGCTTGATGGTTCCGTTTTGATTACAATTATCAATTAGATCGTATTATTGTATAAATTTAGGATTGATGCTACCAAATGTAATGTAATAGTTTATACAAGGGATTGGATGTCTGAGTCATGCTCCTAGAGTGTCTTAAAATTTTACTAGCCATGTTTCATTGGAGTTTCACTGCTCAATGACCCGCCACCACGGGGCGGCACCTTTCAATTGCGGCACAATGAAATAACGAATTACCTAAGTAAGATACTGATGTAACAATTTTTGTTTCAAATACTAATTAAAGCAATTGTTTTATTGGAAAATATCCACAATTTTGTGCCATTTTTGTAACACATTTTAGAGCGACATCCTGTGAGAGTTTGCGAATTATCGCCGAAGTTACCAATTATTGCCTCACTACGGCGAAATGAAGTATTTGGCATTATGCATGGTTTTATTAGACTAATGCATCTAATATTTATCGCAAAAACAATTAAATTGTTGATAAGTTTAATTAATTAGCTCATAAAAACACTTGAAACCAAGAAAAGGGCTACGTGCTTGAAGCCTTTTTCTTGGTTTCAAGTATTATTCACGCTCTTGCTAATCAAAGGACCTGCATCAGGTACTTGATGATGACGCCTAAGCGTTGAAACTAGTTGTACGAGAATAAGGAACAGTGGATATATGCATTGTGTTCTTAATTTAATGAACATGAACTTTCACAAAGTTGTGCCTGAAACAATAGAAAACATTTAAGCATCATAAATTGATGCCTATTGGAAAAATCTTACGAAAGTAAAAAAACTCCCAGAAGAGTTTAAGATATGTCTAAAAGTATTAGTACTGAATCGATTGAAACAGTTACTGCCAGAATTGATACATCACTCAAAAATCTTCGAAGTACCACTCTTGTGCGTTCACACACCGCTACTAGCGGGTTTTCCACTCATCGTAGAAAAAAGCGGGTTTTCCACGCCGTCTGGAAGGCGGCACCCGGAATTCCGATAAGCTTTCTTGTCAAGGCCTGTTGTTTGGCTTCCAATGAGCTCTGGTGGCGTCCTTTCAGCACGAATTCGAGGCGGGGGAAGAGTTAGAAGTCTGGTGGCCAATTGTGTAACAAATTTATATCTTCAACTGAATGGTCGGGAAGCTCTTGGCAGATCCGCGTGCGAGTTTCCTTCTGTTCATTCTAGACCACTCGCTGCACCAACTTCGCATACACCTTTCTCATGCCCATATTTTCGGTCAAAAGCCGATGCAAATCGCTGCTAGGGATGCTGAGTTTATCAGAAACCACGCGAACACTTAACCTGCGATCCTTGTCCAACAGAGTCTTCACTCTTGAATGATTTTCGTCACTTTTTAAGGTCGAAGGGGTCCTGGACGTTCTTCGTCTACTCTGAAACATTTTGTGTTATTCAAAAATACCTGATCCACCCATGATGTTATCACCATAAGCTGACTTGAGCATGCCATAAGTCATTATCCCTATTTTGCCTAGTTTAACGTAACATTTGATGGCGTAGCGCTGTTCCAATAACTGGTTCATGACGGACCGTAACGAGGACATGTTAAAGAGGTTTCGAAAACGAACGATCCTCATTCCGCAAAGGCTGGGAGCCAACAATCACCGGGCTCTCTCCTTTACTGGGTCTCCCCTCCCTCGAATTCAGCCAGAGAAATCGCCGCCCGTTCAGCCGTCTATCCGAGAAAAAAATGTCATACCTTGACCTTGTATTGCTGAATTTACATGAACACATTTTCAATAAAAAATTTTCACAACCACGTTAGGTATTTTTATTTGATAAAATAAGTACAATTTCCTTCATTCTGAAACTACTTAGCATAGAATAAAATATCGGCAATCCAGCTCCCACTGTACTCAATATTTCAGAGTAATTTCAATTCTTTTATTAAATTCATTTAAGTGAATACGAAGACTTCCACGAACTTTATTATATGAAGGATGGACAAAATTGGTTTCCACTACGTCCTTTGTTTTAGATTGACAAGCATGCTTCCATCTTATTAGTTGGACATGAAGATATTGACTAAAATTCCAGCAAATTTGTTTTCTACCTGAAGGACCTCAAAGGATGAATTCCATTAGCATTCAGCCTTCAAAATTAATTGAAGCATTTATATTTCTAGGACAATACCTTTCTCCGCAAGTTCCTGAAATATGAGATGCATAAATTTCTGAAACAGAAATACATATTTTAATCTAAAATGCAGAAGAGTACATAATGTAGAGAAATATCTCCAACACATGGTTTTATCGGGTGTAAAACGCGAAAGAAGTTAAATGTGAAATATTTAACATTGGAAAAAATATGTGGAAAAGACCACTTGTCGCATTTAGTATTCAATTTCGCACCTCCTCTGCAAATTTTATCTTCTTTGGATATTCTTTAAGCATTTTATGGAAAAAAGTTGATGCAGACATGTCGGAAGGCTTTAAGAACCTCCGATGCAAGTACTTTCGTTCGACAGATGCTGGAAGATCTGTGGGACCCATTTGCTGCCTTATTTATCAGTCAGCATTGATGTAATCCTTCGGATAAAGACAAGGAGATGTAAAAATTTGCAAAAATGAACGATATTTCAGCCAATGCATGCGATGATGAAGGACAGTCATTAACTAACAGGACATAACCTTTTTCTGCCGTATCATTTATTCAAAAGACTGATTCGATCAATTCCGATTCGTTTTCTAGCAACTACTCCCAAAACTTCCAGTACATCCGCGTATTTAATTATGCCACACTCTTATATATATATAAGATCGAACTACTAAGTTCACTCTCTTTTCCTTAGCATCCATGATTTACCGTCCGATGCAGGGAAGTTCCCAGCCACTTGAGTAGGACCTACTCTTTCCTTCTATTTACGTCGCAATCCAATGGAAAGTGTGTTTGGTTACGGTCTGGAGATCCGGTGTTCAAATCCTTGCGATCTCTCAGGGCATTCCCAGCTGAATCCAAGTTGAGTGGTTTTCTCAGCACTAGATCTCCTGGAAAATCGAAGGCGATACGTGGAAAGGCAACGACACCCTACCATAATTTCACTCGCCATAGGGCTTACACGTGTTGAATTTTATTC
This sequence comes from Hetaerina titia, assembly GCA_037158775.1. Lineage (NCBI taxonomy): Eukaryota > Metazoa > Arthropoda > Insecta > Odonata > Calopterygidae > Hetaerina > Hetaerina titia. The sequence goes on from CM073773.1 coordinate 51,332,824, forward strand.
TTACCTAACAAAGATAACCTGCAGTCAATGGACAGCAGTAATTTATAGAATTTTCTTTATTTCCTTTTAGCTAACTATGAAAATGTTTACAATTTGATATCATTTTTAATAATTTATGCGTCGCAAATAAGGATTATATTAGTGGTCCTCAAATGGTATTGCAAGGAACGACAAAGCACGAGGTCAATATAACTAGTTAATAACGAATATTCATCTCATTGTGAATAAATAACTAACTTTCAATAAAATTAGAGAGTTTAACTTTTTTTATTCTGTCATGAAAATTAGCGAAAGGGTTGTATTCAAATCTACTGACAATCGGTGGCCTAAAAAAATTAAACCCTTCCGTGAAATAATTTCTTGTGCGTATTTAAAATTTTTTTAATGGATTCTATTAATTTTTTCATTCAATTTCCATTTTATATTGTTTTAGCTACTTTGCATAATTAACGCGCCAATTTCAATGTTTAACTCGCTTAAAAAATTATTTAAGCTTTATGACTCAAATGGGCTCAAAAATCAGGCACGGGATGAAATTCAACTGCAAGTTTTGATGTAGTTTATTCGATAGTTAAATTATTTTTTATTTTTCTAATATTGGAACATCAATATTGGGTATTCTTTTAGGAGGGTAGTTTTGGATATTGGGTATTTTTTTCGCTGAGCAAAATAATTCGCAGAGGACAACCAAGAAACTACATCAAACGTACGAATGGTTCAAATTAACTTTGTTTGAAGGGACTCTTAACTATGCCACGCATACATCTGGTTCGTAGGTTTATGAAAAAAACTCAACTTGAAAGAAATAACATATAAGATAACATATTGAAATATCTACATAGAAATGTCTACTAGTCAGGTACACGGCCCTTCAAGAGATACGTGCTGCCTGATGTAAAATATCATTACTTTTTAATAACATTTTAGGCATTTGAAATAGTTCTAATTTTTTTTCTCAAAATCAATCGAGTTAATTAAATGTTTCTTATTAAACAAGAGCATATTATCTCTGTTTTCTTGATGGCGAGTAAAGAAATTTCACATCCAATGCTTTTGCTGAGGGGTTTTGACCTGATATTACGACTGATGGAATCCCACGGTATTTCTTTCGAAGTAGAGAGAGAGAGAGGTATAAAATTCTCTTGAAAATTTATTACACAAAGCATTAACTCGGGTTGAGATTAAAAATCTCTCATTTCCCATCGTTCTTATTTACATGCAGGTCTCGCTCACTCGCCTTCTTTCATATCTCCCAGCGGAGTTAAGACTCGGGATCTCATTGGCCACTTGAACCAGATCTTTCCTCCCTCGTCCAGACGGTGAGAGGAGAGTTTGTACAACAACGAGATCAGAGATTTCCATATATTCACGTTTTTAAGCAGCCGCTCCCCACCCGCCCGCCGCCTTGCTGGCACCACCCGTTTTTCATATTCTCCAATCACGGGAAAGAGCGAGCGAGCGAGCCACGGAGTGAGCGGCAGAAAGAGAGACGAAATTTTGGGTTGAAGAAAAGACAAAAGTGCCCGAAAGGGTAAACATGAATTTAATTTTTTTCCTGTTCAGTAGCCAGAATGAATGAAATATCCTTTCCAGAGGAATTACTTCTTTTACAAAAATGCGCTGAACACGAGGGGTATTCTTTTTAACCGCGGTCATTTGATTCGTTGGCGATGAAATTTTCCAGGACAGAGCAGTTCAATCAGCAATGTGAAACATAAATAGGTGGTATATTTATTTCTCAACGATGGTGCTATGTCTTAAAAGTTTCTGTTTAAATGATTCTAGGCACCATAGCGAGAGAGAGTAAAGTTGAATTTACTTTTAAATGTACAATGAACGTAGTTACGATCGTGAATCAATGTAAATATTGTTTACATTGACTTTAATTGATAGGTGAATGGTATCTTTATAAATTACCATTTAAATCAATGCTAGAAATGACATCAAGGATATAATACGAACCCCAACGTATTACGGTCGAAGGGATCACGAATATAAGACTAGAGAGATAGACTGCAAGACTGACAGGTTTAAAATGTCATTTTTTCCAAGAACAATAAGGGACCAGAATGCTTGTAGCCGAAATTCCCCAGGACTTAGTTCATTACAATAGTATTAACGTACAGGTTAGGGACTTCGCGAGGATGTGTATACATGTGTGTATGCATGTATATATATATATGTATGTGTATATATGTGTATATATGTATATATATATATATATATTTTTTTTTTTCTTACAGGTTCCCCCCACCTTTCCTCACCTAAATCCCAGCCCCCTCAACCCTTACCCTTCCCTCATGGTGCTACACCCCCTGCCACACACCTTTTTGGTGGCTCGCAGGGTAATTATGTAGATGTAGAAATGGAACAAAAAAACTAAAAATAATGTAAAACTAGTTCATTTAACATTCTATTCATATAGTTCATTCCAATTAATTCCATAAAGTTCTGATTTATGATAATATAACTATGGCGATTAAAGGCATATCATTTGAGTAGTAAGTAGCTGTTTTTTTTTTAAGAAAAAATGTAATATTGTTACCAGAGAGACGAAAAAAATCCAGAATAATGTACGAATTACATGAAGTAGTATTGCTACTATCTTCATCTCGCTAGTTCGTAAAAATGTTTCGGGATATGTTTACTTTTTCTGTTTTCAGTGTTCTCCTTAAAGTATTCTCTTCTTCCAATGTTGGCAGGATTTAATCGTTAGGTAAACGATCTTCTTTATTTTATTGCGTCACCTTTTTTCTATCGCTTTCATTCCACTTTTTTCCAACTTTTATTGCGTGAATATGAAAGTGTTTCTTCACTTACTGGATTGTGTAACTTTTCATCTTGTATAAGTCTGACTGAACTACACTTCTATCCTATGAACTTCTACTTTGACCTCCTAACTTCTCCAATATGATTTATCCTTCAACTTTTTTTGAAAATGCTCATACTATCGCTTTCTTTTCGTCAATTTTATATTTGAGTTACCTCATGATAATGAATGTCAGAGCGTTCACACTCCGCCTCTCCTAGACACCGCGAACTTGATATTACTAACCAGAATCTGACATGAAAATAAGATTTGGCACGATAATTCTGTAGTTTATATCTAGGAACTAACCGCTTATTCTTAATTGTATTTTTTAAGCACATTAAAAATACCCATTTTTACCTTTAACGATACTAGGCGCTTTCCTTCAGATTTGAAGATGAATAACGATTGACGTTTTTAACTCCTTTTCCTGACTTCTGTGATGGAGTGAGTAGGAGCTCATTACACCACATTTTTCTTCAATTGTATAGAAACGATCCCAAGATGGACATGCAGTGATGACCGTTGTCAAACTATCCTACTTTTGTTATCCTACCTTTCTTCTGTGTGAATATTCCCTTTCTTCTCCATCTGCCGAAAATGCCTCCTGGGAAAATCTACACCGGAATGTAATTTTGTGAACGGTATCTTTTCGGTATTATCATCTTCCATATAATTTTAGTTTATATATCTTTTGTTTTAACATAAATATCATCAGCGTCCACCGTCGGGCGTTTTCTCTTCTGCAGACCGGAATATACACTTTCTTTAATTATGTGGCTGATAAAGTCGTGTGCAACCTGGTTTACCAAAAACAAAGAAAAAAAAAGATTGTTCAGAGCCCTGTATTTTTCCGAGGGTACCGATAAAAACATCCTGTTCTTTCATATCTTTTCAGTGAAATGATGGTTTATGTAAAGAGATTTTATAGAGTTTTCTCATTTTATTTCACACTTTCGCTACATCATAAGTAAATGTACATTATTTGAGCGGTGCATATAAATTTCGCAATTCGTATTTTTGTAACATACGCCATCAATAAACAATGTAACTATATTTTAAAGCATTTTTTACCATTGGAAACAGTTGCGTAAGAGGTTGAGTCCAATCTTACCCTATGAATGGTGAGAAACACCCATCATACAAACTATGATCAAGCAATACACTTTCGCCCACATTTTTTGCATACGATTATGTCAACAGTTTGTTTACTCATGTAGTCCGTGTCATTAGTGCCCTTAAAGTTGTTATAATATTGATTTCTACTTCCAATGAATGAATCCTGACTGAAGTTAGTCAACTTACCAGGTCAACTTACCAACTTGTCAGGTCAACTGACCTGACTCAAGTTAGCAGTAACAATTTGCTATCATAAACATGACCAAGTTTTCTACGTTTTGATTAATTCACAGATTTCGATGCTTTTTAAATTTTGGCTAAAGAATGGCTACCCAAAAAACGCTCTATGCCATTTTCAAGAAAGGTTGACCTACCAAGGATGATGATGCTAATGAACGAATCCGTTCAATTAAAAACGACGCGAATCTTCTTAGTTACTTTTCGTCGTACAGCTGCATTTAGTTGATGATCTATTCATCAGATCTCCGTCTGATTGTGCCAACATCTGTGAAATTAATGAAACGCGAGCTTGCGGTGAATGCACGGAAAAGAATATATCATACTCGAGAAAAAACCTTAACTTCACTATTTCTACTCTCAAAGAACTTTGGAATCATTGTTCACGTATTTCTAGCAAAATATGTAAACACCCAGTGATAATTTACTGGGAGATTGTATCGTATGGAAGGAGCTGTACGTTAAAAAATGTATGTACTGGAATTACCTGTCGGAGATATCTCCTCCTTTTTGCGCTCCTATGCTATACGTTTCAAAGCGGTGTCCGTAGTGGGCAGGGTACATTGAAGTAAATTTAACCTAAAAGTTTCAGTGGTTATTTCACCAGAACAAATCTCATAATATCCTATATTGTATCAATGAAAATAAATTAAAGTCTCTCATGAAACCATGCCCTTGAAATGAGATGACGATACGTGATCGCATCTAGTGTCTTATTCAGCGAGACGATACCAATTTTTCATGGGAACTTTTTAAGTTCTGACAATATGTTATGCTGGGATTAATAAAGAGGTTTAAATGAAATAATCTAGTTAATCATCTTAAAAATAGAAAGGTAAACTTCTCTCATAACACGTTACGTTAAAGTTTTTGAGAGTATATCAAAATTTTCTACTGAATTTCAGACATATTCCCAATTCTTTTGAATTTCCTCACTGCCAGCAAGAATAGAGGATAGTTCATCACCATTCTGAGGTTTGTGTTAATACAGATTACAGTGTTGGCCATCCACTTATTTTAACAAGAAACAGAAAACCCTCTGGTCGATTTTCGTAATCTATTTCAAATGCCATTCCTGCCGATAAAAACGCGCTTTGGTTAAGTAAATATTGATACTTTAAAAATTAGATTATATTAGAAAAATTAGATTTATATTATTATTATTTATAATAAAATATAAATATAATTTATATATTGTTTTTATTTATAAAATTAGAAGGGTTGGCAAATGTAGTGATTTTAATGAGCAACATAGTATTTCCGGCGGAACGGCAAATTTCAGGAAAGTGTAATCAGAGATGACACAAAATTCCATTTGTGCACGACGAAATTACTTTTGATGAAAAGAAAGGCGAATGCATTGGAAACAACCGGGACTTTAGACTAGCTCGAAAGTCGAGCGAAAAAATAATTGGTGGAACCAGACGTGATAATAAAATGCGTGTACGCTGCGCGCCATTTGTGACTGGGAGAGGACGATAAGAGAAAATAGCGATGATTTCAATGTCACGGGAGCTTCGGAGGTCTCGAAGTGCTCGCGGTAGGCGGCGGGTGAGATAAGGGAAGGGGAGGGGAGACCGTCACCCCGTACCTCCCTCCATCCCGATCTCCCTCGGCGGCCACTTAAATCACATCCCCCCATTCCGCGGAATAGCCCCCTGGCGGAGCGGATATGGGGAATTGGGAAGGGTATCCCAGAACGTCGAGCGAATGTAAAATTGAAGAGTGGGCGAATTCAAAGAGAGAAAACGGGATGTAAAGAGGTTTCACGCGGTGGAGAAAGCTTCGCGCGTTCTAACGCGATCAAAACACGAATAAAAACTTTATCATTTTGAGTTGAATCAAAAGAAAGAAAAATATGCACCTATATGTGACTTTTGGCCCCCTCGACCAGGAAACCAATATCCATCAGCAGACTAATTAATAAACAGAAATGTTAAGTTTTCATAAAAGGATTACATATTCTGCTGCCTGTATTTCATACGAGCCATATTATTTCATTAATTTTGCGTTTAGCTGAAGCTCAATGCAAATTTAATGCACGAAATGCATGCAAATTACATTTGCAGGCATTCATTTTGGCTTATCTCCAGAGGTAATCATAACCAGAATATAGAATTAAAAGTTTAATGTGGCATAGCTGCTGGAACACCTTGAAGATAGCATAAGTAATGAACTCGATTAATAAGGTTTACTTGGCTATTTATGTCAGTTACTCTTAGAAAATTAGATATTGCATGAAATTTTGTAGTGATCTTAAAAATATTTGGACGGCTGTTTTGAAAGGGTATCAGAATAGATTTTAACGGTTCTTCTTTTATCCTTAACAAACTCTCAGGAACTCTGGGAAAAATGCACCTTTCGAAATATCTTCGGGGAAAAGTTAACACAATTTATTATTATATGTTTAAAACTGTTTCAACACAATAAAAATAAAAATGAGAAATAATAGAAAACCTATGGTGAATTGTATGGTTTTTAGGCTCAACTTGATCCTAATAATGAAAAGTGAATTACGATACCTTTGTAAGTTCCACTGATTTTCATTTTAAAAACGACCGGTTTCGTCATTCGCACATATAAATGTCAAAAAGTCCTGTATATTGTAACTCATGATGTCGACTGTTCGGCAAAATCGGTTGTTTTTAAAATAAAAATTAGTGGAACTAACAACGTTATTATTATTCACTTTTCAATAGGAAACCTAGTTTAAACAGCTAAGAAAGCAGTTCTATGAATCCCTTCATAATTTAATATAGGTCATTCTTTAGTCGGTAACTGGGGAAGTAAAATCCGTAACTTGACAGAATTTTGCCTAACTGGAAGATATAATGCAAATGGTTAACAATTAATCGCTAAATTGGACAGAGTGTTTTCTTTCCGCGGAATGAAGCCATCTCTGGATGGAAATGTTGAATATCCACCGGCGACCACTTTGGAGGCACAGGCTCTCACCATGAGAAGGCAACCTTAGCCACTTTGGCAGCTCTAACTATCGCTCAGTCCTCTAATTCTTCAATGCTTACTGATACAACACCTAGAAAACTCATGAGTATGATAAATAGTTTTAAATTTATGGTTAATTTCATCGAATGACCTTTATTTGATTTTCCATTCACTGTATCTCTCTCTTTAGTAGTGGTGGGACCATAGGGACCACGCACCACCGAGACTGCCCCCAATATATGACATTTATTTTATTCAGTTCCAATAAATTGCTTGCATTACCAATTGTATATGAATATATAAGCTTGATTTTACCAAAACAGACCCTTTTAAAGCCTAATTGATCCCAGTCTTCTCTCTTCCCTTATAACAGTGTACTGCAAGTCCTCCGGTATGTCAATTCTTGACCCGTTTATGATATTTTGACTCCATTATTAGAAACTTATCATTGAGGAAAGAGGATGGGTGAACAATTGAGATTTATAACCTGCAGATAATATAAGCTTGGAAGAGAGACAGGAAAATGAATTTGGATATGGCTAAGGAAACTAGAAGATTGTTGGTTTTAGTTAGACTTAGGCCGAAAGAGTGGGCGGAGAATGCATTGAGCGATAGCAATAAAGGCGGCGACAAAAGTGAGAGTTGTGTTAGGTGAAAGAAGGCATGAGAGGCTATAAAGAATCTGATCTGGTCACAAAAATATAATAGTGTTGACAAAGTTTCGGGTGTAATATGGTGGAAATCCTTCATAATAACCGAAGACGCTTTGCTTTTCCTCATAGATTTTTTTATTACCACCTAGGAAACATTACAACGTACAGCTGCTGCTTACAGCTGCTACAACGTACTGCGTAACAGGACCTAAAGATGTTACGCAGTAACGAAATCTTAGGTCGTAATAAAACATTCTATGTGGAAAAGCAGCGTCTTCTTTCATTTTTATAATGACTATTATGGTCCCTTTAATCGGTTAATCGGAAATTTAACAAATTACAACAAATAATAACATAAATTTAGATGGCGATATAATGACAAAATATTATCCATTGCATTTATGGATAAACTCCACTGACAAAGCGTAAGCTGAAGACCTCTTTACTTTACGTTTTTTAAATTTTATATTCACGTCATGTTTGTAAATGAGTTCGTCAAATATGTTTGACTAATTAATAACTTTACCATTATTTTTTTTTGCTTAAAATTAATATTATTTTCGTAAGAACGTTTATTTTTAAGCTTGAATTTGGCTTTTAAATATGCAAATAATCATAAATATGCGACCAAATTTAACATTTTTTATTTAATTCGAATCTGAACATGAATTATGGTTAAATTAAAATTTTCGTTTGCAGAATCAATCGCACATTCCAAAAATCTGGCTCTCTCATTCAGTGATAAGCCCTTTTTAATACTTCGGCGTGATCACTGATTTGGGAACTTCTGTAGATAAAACCACCAGAAGGAATGCAAAAGTGATAATCAACGCACCACTTCTCTATATATCCCCATAATATCTTCTACCATATGCTACGTGGGCGGCTGGTGGCATTTTGCTGTAACTGTAAATTTACATGACTTGAGGCAAGAAAACACCCACCGATGACCGTATAACGTTTAATGCTGTAGTAGCTTTATGTGCTCAAGTTTCATGAAATGGAATAGGATAGGGTTATTATAATTTAATACTTTTCTTCGTTCCACACTGGAATTAAAATTGAGTTTTGTATTAGAAATTCAATTAATTATTAACCAAGTAGAACAAAAAAAACTCTCCAAGGTGGAAGAAGGACTTCCCATAGAGAAATATGAATACATGTACTCCGCCTACTGTCAATCGAGCTTAGCTTTATCCTACATCCACCAAGACTATACAAATTTTTTGACAAGTTACTAATAGCCATGGGAACGCCTTCGTTTTAAAATATTAAGTTGTGAATAATTGTTATGAATTATTCGTAAAATACGTCCCCAAGACTAATAGTAATTAATTATTTCTACCTTTGTGATTAGAAATACAATAATCCTCTGGTAAAGTGTTTCCAATGTGAAAATAACTGCATGAATTTTTATCCACACGAATTCTTCAGAACTCAACATTTATTTTTTAGGCGTGTGCAGAGTAATAAAATATTCCGTAGCGCCAAAATTTAATGCATCTTCTATCCTTATCCATCGCAGAGTTATTAATAAGACCAATCAGTGCGGTAGGTACTCAAGATAGTTATCTGTACTATATTTTCCTGTAGAGGAAATGGGTATTTTGAACATGTCAAATGGAGAATTGGACGAGCATATTTGTTTGTAATAGCATTTATTAATTATCAGTCAATGAACTTTTCAACGTATTTTTATTTGTTCAAACATACAAAATGTTTCAAAATGAATAACGGGGCTTTAAAACTTTTTTTTCGGTGAAACAACTAGTAACTTGTTTCGCATGGCCTCCATGTTCACCCAATCTCACGCCATGTGAATTTTACTTTTGGGAGTTCGTAAAGGATAATGTACGTGTGCCTCCGCTAATGGCTGACCTACTCGACTTAAGAAACAGGATTGAAGCAATTATTGCAACAATTACTTCTGACACTGATCAAGGTTTTTGGAAGAACTCGCCTATCGACTCGATAGGCGAGTTCTTCCAAATCTGGGGCAATCATTTGCCACACGGCAAATGATTGCCCCATTGAACACCTACAGGAAAAACTCTTTAAATTACCCTTTCATTTGATGCATAATTTATATTTGTAACTTAAATGTAATAGACTCTACAAAGTTTTAAAACCAAAATATTTATTTGAAACACCTTCAAGATAGATGGGTCTCAAACTATGTTTTTATTTTACCAGTACGGAGAGGCTTGAACGTTATTTCAGTTACTATAGCTTAATTATCGTACCTCATTTTTAAAAATTTACTGAGTCTTGTAATATTCCATATCAGTGATTAAATTATTTATGGATTAATTAATAAGAGATAATATAGAACATATGAACTTGGTTCTCGATATCTGCACTGAGACAACAAGTGGATTGTAGCTAACAAAGCTGAACGAGACACTTTAAAGTTTGGGCTTAAAGACTTTAATTTCTCTTGAAGTAGTGTGGATTGTTCAAAAACTAACTAGCTGCGTCACAAACAAAAATATTGTAATGAATTGATCAAAGTTGATGCAGATTTATAAGATCGACGCCTTTTGTTTAAAAAAGTGAGCTATTTTGATTATATTTCCGATGAATAAATCGCAAGATTTCATCCGCACTCTTGGGGTAGCCAAAATTGAGTACCTTACCTTACTTAGTTAAAAATAGGGACCTTAGTGATATGAGTAAGTAGCTCAGAGAAAGCACCCCGATCCCTACTTGAGGTGCTTTTTAGGGAGGACTTTGGGTGAGTACGACATCCGTCGGATGGGACATTAAACTGCGGACCCATTGGCGCCTTTCGACAAAATTAGGGTAATTCCGACGCCGGGTTTCTCTCTACCCTTCCTTTCCAAACTACCTACAAGACCTTAGTTGTCGGTCGCCTCCCTAAAAACTGTACTGAAGGTTAAGTTATTATCGGGAAGTAAGAAGGCAAGATCTGTGCTAAGAGTTAAAGATAAATGGGGTAAGATAATAGTTGAACCAGGAAAAATCCAAGAGAGATGGAAGGAATATATAGAAACGCTGTATGGTAAAGAACTTAGGCCGACAAGGTTAGACATAGAAAAGGAACATGACGTAGAAGAAGATAGCTTAGGTCCAGGCATACTCGACGATGAAATAGAAAGGGCATTAAAGGAGATGAAAGCAAATAAGGCTGTGGGGGTGGACAATATTCCTGTAGAAATGTTGAAATGGTTAGGGAAAGGTGGGAAGAAGGCCATATATGGACTGATTCGTAGTATCCATGAGGAAGGAATCTGGCCGAAAGATTTTGTGAGATCTGTGTTAGTTCCTATTCCAAAAAAATGCAAAGGCTTCGTCATGTGAGGATTACAGAACAATAAGTTTGATATCCCACGCAGCTAAAGTTATTCTCAGGATCATCAACAAAAGGATAGAGAGTAAGGCAAATGCTTACTTAGGGGATGATCAGTTTGGGTTCAGGAAAGGAAGAGGTACGCGTGATGCCATTGCAGTAATGAGATCACTAGTCGAGAGGAATATAGAATACAATCAGGACGTTTTTGCCAGTTTTGTAGATTTCGAAAAAGCGTTTGCTAGAGTGAATTGGGAAAAATTAATGCGTGTATTGCAGAAAATAGGAATGGATTGGAGGGACAGGAGACTTATCCGCAATCTGTACATGTCTCAGACTGCGCAGGTGCGAGTGGGGAACGGAGAGTCCGGATGGGCAGTGTTAGGAATAGGTGTAAGGCAGGGTTGCCCATTGTCACCGGTACTGTTCAACGTATATGTAGAGGAAATGATTAAAGAGGCATGGGAAGAACTGGAGGTAGGAATGAAAGTCGGAGGGGAATTCGTAAAATCGGTTAGGTTTGCTGATGACCAAGCATTAGTTGCTCAGTCAGCCAAGGGGTTGCAAGCATTGTTGAGTGAATTGGAGTTTCAGTGCGATAAATATGGGATGAGAATCAATACTAATAAAACAAAGGTTATGCGATTTTCCAGAAAGAAAAAGGCTAAGCTAAATATTAAAATAGGCGGGGAAAGAATAGAGCAGGTAGAGCAGTTTACATATCTCGGAAGTGTTTTGGACCAATACGGTCAAAGTGGTAGGGACGTAAGGAGAAGAATTGCGCTAGGCAAGGAGGCTTTCTCAAGGGGGAGGGAGTTAATGACGGGGACGTTGAGTAGGGATGTTAAGACAAGACTCGTAAAAACTCTGATATGTAGCGTAGCTATGTACGGCGCGGAAACGTGGTCGCTGAAGCAGGAGGATAGACGTATATTGGAGGCTTTTGAAATGTGGGTGTGGAGAAGAATGGAGAAGGTGAAATGGACCGAAAGGAAAACAAATGAGGAAGTACTAGAAATGGTGGGGGAGGAGAGGGGTTTGTTGAGAGAAATCCTATGGAGGCAGGAAAAATGGATGAAAGGCGTATTGAGTGGTAGTGGAATGTTGAAGAGGGTAATAGAGGGGAGCATGTTGGGCAAGCGAGGTAAGGGTAGGAACAGGATAGGGATGTTGGACGGGATGAAGGGAGGAAAGAAGTACACCGAGATGAAGAGGGACCTGATATAGATTAGTTTGCTAGATGGTGAGTCACAAAATATTTATTTGATAGTTGTGTCCATCCAAAAACCTACCTTGACCGGTAGATTAGATAATAAATAAATAATATATATGTATATATATATATATTATTCTCACACATAGAAATAGACATATAAGGAAAGGGGATAGGAAAACACATAAAAGACTAACACAGGAAAGGTGGGGAAGGCGGATTTGAGCAGATCAGAAATGTAAAATATTTCCTTATCCGGGATTTGAACCACGGGCCTTCCACTTACCGGGCGGATGCTCTGCTCTGCTAATAAGGAAACCAGATACGGAACCAAAGGAACCCAAAGTATATTTATAAATTCTGATATATATTCTGATTCTGATATACATTCAGATTGTGATATATATTCTGATGGCGACGGTGGTGCCGTCGAAACTTCAATATCTACTGTAAGTGTCCTTCATTTATGTTTCTGTGTGTGGAATATTTATTATCCGAGTGTTTGTGTGTTTATATGTATATGTATATCGTGTCCTGACGCATCAGTGTCCTGACCCTCTAATCCATTTCTATTTTTTGCAATACATGCATTAATTTTTCCCAATTCACTCTATCAAACACTTTTTCGAAATCTACTAAACAGGCAAATACGTCCTGATTATATTCTATATTCCTCCCGATTAGTGCTCGTGCTATTGATATATATATATATATATATATATATATATATATATATATATATATATATATAGTCACTTTCTTGGAAAAGCCACGAACGAGCACAATAAAATTCACTAAATAGTCATAGCAAACACAGAAACTGAAACATATAAAAGAGGGACTCACTAGTTCTCGAATTTTCGGTGGTGCAACCACCTTTCTCAATTCCTCTTGATATATATAAATATATATATATATATATATATATATATATATAAACAGAAATAGGTATAAGGAAAGGGGATAGGAAAACACATAAAAGGCGAACACAGGACATGTGGAGAAGGCGGTTTTTGAGCAGATCACGAAAGTAAAAATATTTCCTTATCCATAAGGAAATATTTTTACTTTCGTGATCTGCTCAAAAACCGCCTTCCCCACATGTCCTGTGTTCGCCTTTTATGTGTTTTCCTATCCCCTTTCCTTATACCTATTTCTGTTTGAATGAATATTTGTGCGCCGTATGGCGGGGTTTTCAAGTTTGAATATATATATATATATATGTATATTCTGATGACGACGGCCGTGCCGTCGAAACGTAAATATCCAATGTAAGTGTCCTTCTTTTATGTTTCTATGTGTGTGGTGTTTTTTGTGTTAGTGTTTGTGTGTTTATATATATATATATATATATATATATATATATATATATATATATATATATATATATATATATGTGTATATATATATATTTATATTCATTCACATTGAAATAGAGATAAGGAAATGGGAAAGGAACACACATAAAGGACGAACACAAGAGAAGTGGGGATGGCGGATGTGAGCTGATCACAAATGTAAAAATATTTTCCTCGACCGGAACTTGAACACCGGATCTCTCCACTTGCCGGGCGGATGCTCGAACCACCCGAGCAATCGAGAAAATGTACTTTTACACTGAAATCTGGAATCTTATAAAGCGCCAAAGTACTCCGAATCATTGCCCAGAAGATGGCGTTAGGGTGCTGTTACACCCACCAAAGGGAGAAATAGACAAACACAAGAGGAGAATGGACAGCAGGTTAGCAAGCATACAACATCATAAAGGATAGGAACGGTGCGTTTCATGGCACGCATAGCCAGAAGAAGAGACGAGCCACATTGGCCAAATACACATTCAAACACGAAATACCGCCACACGGCAAATAAATATTCATTCTCATTGAAATAGAGATAAGGAAATTGGCAATGGCGTAGTACTTAAGCATCAGTCAGCCAATGAAGAAACCGGAACAAACTGACACCCTTTCAAAATAAAATTTTGAGAACTCTTACTACCGCCCCTTGGTTCGTCCGAAACTCAGACATTCACAAGGACCTCAAATTAACCGAACCTACCAACCTATTTAAGAGACCTAGCCCTGTCATTTCAGCAAGCAATAGGAAATACTGGAAACCCTCTCATAGAACCTTTATGGGACTATTCTGATAATCCCAATTTTAAATACAAACGTGCAAAAACAAGTCTAAATGAATCCTTATAATCACCAAATATAAAATTGACATCAGCTGCACTTACATACTAGTATACTCGTTAGCTTAATTTCGCCCTTAAGCCACTTATATCACACAGTCGTTTATCAGCATAGCTGGGTATCGGTATAAAATGCGCCAAACGGCGCAGTACTTAAGTATCAGTCATGCAGTCAGAAAGGAACACACATAAAGGACGAACACAAGAGAAGTGGGGATGGCGGATGTGAGCAGATCACAAATGTAAAAAAAATATTTTCCTCGACCGGGACTTGAACACCGGGTCTCTCCACTTGCTGGGCGGATGCTCTATATTTATTCATATGTGTTTTTATACAGACACGCGCTACGACTACTTGAAAACCTTTTGGAAGGATAAAATACCCATGTTTACCCAGGCAACTGTAGCAAATCAAAAGCAGCGACAGTCAGCAAACCCACGATGAACAACATTTTGACATGAATTCCCATAATCACACTGGTCGTCCCATCGATAACGCAAAAGGAAAAACAAACAAGATGCCCGGTGGAGTTGTGTTGTGAACATCGCAGCAGTCGCGGTCGTAGCAACGGCACATATGCTGGCTCGTCCTCTGTTTAGAAATAGAAATGGAAAAATTTCTACCAAGCGTGATCTCTAGTACGATTCCACGCGATCATATGTGAAATTTCATTGAGTTTAAAATCGCATCATTTTATAGGCAAACCAAGGTTATTTCGTCATCCTGGAGACTGAATGGGTGGATACCACTAATGAACTTAATGGTGTGTGAAATTCATTAATTCAGGTCCCATAGCGACCCATTTTCCCGTTTTCGGTTACTGGAAGTTTGGAACTCAGCATAGCAGACATCCTGGATTAAGACTAGGATTTTCAAAGCCAACTCTCGTATTAGACCCTATGATTCAAAAGCTAATAGCTAAACAAATTTCTCATGCCCTTTGTTCACGAAAACAACAAAATATATTTCTTATTATATTTTTTTTGGTAGCCCAAAGTTATTTCATTTTAAAATAAATAAAATTTTGATGGCAATCAATCATACTTTCTTCCTAGTCCGACGAAATTGATTTTCAACGAAATGTAGTCGCAGTTTTCATTCCATTTCTTTTTATTTAGTACCTCCAAGAAAACCCACAATCCTTTCCCAAAATGTATAACTTAGAGAAACGTAATACTGATGACCACTGAACTACCAGTTAAATGAAAACCTAAATTCTTGATTTTAAATATTAGCACCACTTAACTTAAATATTTCACTTGTGATTGCTTCTGTAACAGAAATCTGTATTATTGAACTGTGGTGACAAGGTACACCTAATTATTCATACTCGTATCTGGGGATTATCTAGAAAGGTTATCTTGTATTAATTATTTTTCATATTTAAAGTAAAACATGCGCGTTTGAAAAGGATAGAAGTGAATCTGAAATCATAAATCGTTGTAAGAAATATATTCAAATATACTGCGAGATATATCAATCAACCACATAGCGCGCCGTTTAGCACACTAATGCAAGTATCTGCATTAATTCTCAAAGAGTCATTTATTGCCAACCAAGTGTAATTTATTAAAAACGAAGCCATCATATTTATGAGCCTCACTTCTGTTTCAATAGGATTTCTTGAGTGAGAAAATGGCGATATAAATCGCACCGTTTTCTCACGCAGGATGATCATCTTGAAAAAGTTTTGCCCCCAAAAACTTTAACCATACATATAAATATAAAAATTATTTCGTTGAGCAGTGTTTAAGTAGGCAAGTTAGGGCATAAAACCATTACTTACGCGAAGCATTCTGAGTTGCACCTTGAAGTCATTCTCTCCGAAGGTCACTGTGGACCGGCAGCTCACATTGGCCTGCTCTAACTCTGTAACGAGGTCGTTCACCGCCTGAAAATAAATTAAGATACATAATGGAACAAATTAATTTTTTGAGCAGAGGTATGGCAAAAATGCACACTTTGACGAACTAAATTCATATGACTTTTACTAATACTTGAAATCTGCGAAAAAAATTTAGATTCTAAAAAGGATACGTATACATTTCGATTGAATTACACTGAATACTATATAGGGAAAAATGCATTAATAACTCCTAAAATATTTTCATTGAGATTATTCTTCACATGGATTTACATTGGACAAAAAGATAATGTTTATTATAATTTTAAGAAATTCATTTCAGCGCTGATTGAGCCAGGGTAATCCCTAAAACTGTCCATTTCGGCCGTTTTTTATTTAAAAATGTTAGATTTAAAATACTACAGTAATGGAGACTATAACGCAATGTAATTATTATTACCAGGAGCTATCTATTTGAAGATGGTTCTCTTTACCCATAGTCTCTTCGAACGTTCATCAAAAAATATTATTAGGTAATCTACCGGTTAAGGTAGGTTTTTGGATGGACGCAACTATCAAATAAACATTTTGTAACTCCAAAAAAAACCCAATCCAGCAACCTACTCTACATCAGGTCCCTCTTCATCTCTGTGTATTTCTTTCCTCCCTTCATCCCGTCCAATATCCCTATCCTGTTCCTGCCCTTACCTCGCTTACCCAACATTCTCCCCTCTATTACCCTCTTCAACATTCCGCTACCGCTCAATACGCCTTTCATCCATTTTTCCTGCCTCCATAAGATTTCTCTCAACAAACCCCTCTCCTCTCCCACCATCTCTAGTACTTCCTCATTTGTTTTCCTTTCGGTCCATTTCACCTTCTCCATTCTTATCCACACCCACATTTCAAAAGCCTCCAATCTACGTCTATCCTCCTGCTTCAGCGACCACGTTTCCGCGCCTACGCACCATATTATCCGAGGAAGGTATAATGAGGTATGCCTTCATGGAACACGGTGTTTTCCCCAAAATTGGACCAATGATATACAGAAAGAGGTTATTTGATTACAAAGCTTTTGGTCATATCTTCAAAATGTGATCAATATTTTCCTATGCCCCTGGATTCCTTGTTGCAGATAAAAAGAAAAAAATATTCATTTGGGTTCATGATTAATTCCGATATACAAATGTCCACAATATTTTCAAAACAGAAACCAAAATGTGTTCCAAGTTAAAATTTGAGTTTTACAATCATATATTTAAAGAAATAATGAGACTTAGTCAGTATTCATGCAACAGTTGGTTTATGATCGTAAACACGACCACATTAATTGTACAGTTGGTGAATGGGAAATTTCATATTTTAAAATTTAAATAAAAAAATTAACAAAAATTATTTTTGTTACTCTGAAAATTCTTTTGCTCTAATTTCTCCGATGTCATTCTATAACATAGCTAAGGCCAAGATTTGTATACAGCTTTATCAGGGCGTGTGTATACCCAATGCGCATATTGTCACGAATGCTATTATCAATAGAAGAAATCAAAAGCTGATCAGAGATTCCAGCTATTCATTGTAACATAAGAAAAACATGCTAATCAGCAATTTTATTATAAATCGGAACCACAATGTCTCATTTGGCTTTACAATGCTTCTCGGCTGGCAAGGAATCTAGGTGATTCTAACATAACGTTTTCATTCACAGTGATGGAATTGAAATGATAAATCCAATGAATTACCTTCAAACATACGAGCGTATCTTGCCAAAAGAATAAATACAATTCAGTCTTGACATCGAGTCCTCCACTTAAATAAATATTCATGCAATCGAATATCCCATCTGTTTTAAAGATAACACATTCATTAAAATTATTATATTTAAGCTTAAATTACGTCAACTTGGTTCATGAAAATTAATTTTTTTAATTGATCAACGAATTTACCAATTATTTATTGACTATTCACCATTTATAAGCAATTATAGGGAAGAAGAATTCTTCAAATTCTTCCTTCGGGTTCACAGTTTCAATTATAACTGAAACTGGAATTACGTAGATAAAATTCAAATTAGCGAGTCTCTTTTTGTTTTAACAATAAAGGATATTTGATTTCAAATTAAAACGAAAGTCAAATAATCCAGGATGAACAGCCTTCTGCATCATGAGTACTGCGATTCATCTCTTTCCCATAAAATCCAGAAAAGTAATAATTACTCTTGCCTTCTATTTTTAACAATACGAGTACAAATGGCGAAAGAAGGGGGGAGCATAATTTATTTCGCTCCCTGAATATCGCACTGTTACTAAGTCACCCCCAGCTGATCCTTATGGGAGTAATTTTCTCGTCACCGTTAGAAAAGATAGGCTGACTCATTAGTTGTGATTGTCACTCAAGGGGCTAGTAACTGGAAGTAAAAGACATAAATAATTTTCGAGGTACAAGGAAATTATTGTTAAAAAAGGTAAGAATAGATGACTGCAGTCAACATATCTCCGAAATCAAAAGTTGAGAATTAAGGCTTATTAACCTGTGATCTCTACTCTCGTCTATAACACTAACCTTTGTGTGGCATACCGAATAACTTTTATCAATCTCTTAATGAATTGTTAGCATATTATTTTTTACGTTTCAATAGTTGCTGAATCTTCACTGTCTCTTTTCTCCTTCATTGTAAGCGTTATAAATGTACTTCCTTCCTCCATTGATAATAGCGTGTATCTCCTCTCTAAACATGTTTAATTTAATGCTTAATAAATTAACCAATTCTAGCCTTGTAAAGCTACATTTCAATAAACATTTAATCCGTTTGACTTTTTTCTTTATTTTAATTGCAGTACCTTTTCGTCTTCAAACAACGTAGATTTTATTTTAACGACAAATATTTTCAATTGCCGCAATTAATTCTGTGCAGAACTCCATTTTAACAATACCTTTTTGCTTATTTCCATAGAAAATAATCTATTTTGGTTCCCCTTACGATAATCTTGTGGTATTTTCCCTTGAGCATCCAGATAAGACCAACTTTCATATCTCTGTTAAGATTAAGAAAAATAATGAGTATAGTTTAACAAAGAATAATTATCCATCTACTGAAATTCCCTATGTTACTTTTAAAAAATCTAACTCTTGTACAACATGAAGGCTTGGAAAATCTCTTTTACGAATTTAATTCCATATTTTTGTGATTAGATTTTATTAGTTCACTTTCGATTTTCAAAAAAGAGCGATTAAGAATATATAATGCGTGATGAAGAAGTAAAATAGTGTCTAACTTATTTCAATACTTTACCTAAGAAAACTAGCATTTTAATGCAAACCAAGTTACCGTTATGAGTCCCTGTACAAAAAGGTAAACTTCTAAGTTAGCTACTTTCATAAATTATGTTCTATAAAGTATTAAAGTGAAGCAAATATCAAGTTGACTCTAGTTGACCTCTACATTTCAAGCAGTGATATTATGTTATAATTCAAGCGGAAATAAGCTATTATTTTAGTTATAAGACTAGTTAAATTTAATGGAGCTAAATAGTTTAATATAATACCTTTACCAGATAAAAATTAGGCCTTGGGAAGTTGTATTCAATAGTATACATTTTAAAAGAAGCTATATTTTCATCCAATAGTAGTAAAAAAGAATACATTTCACTCCAAAGACGCGAACAGAATCTTTTCCGAGCAGCACACGCAGCAGTGCCCATAAAGAAGACATTAAATCATCAAATGGCTACTTACGAGAGAAAACACGTCTTCGTTCTGACTCAGGGCGGTCACCGTGTCCCATTTGAAGCGGCTGACGAACGCCAAGCGTGCCGGGTTGTGTGATGAGTCCGGCGCCACGGTGCGAAAGAAGAGCGGGAACTCGCGGCGGTCGCTCAGGGCCGGCGATGTGGATCCGTACGACACCTGCGGAAGTGCATTAAGACGGTCGTTAGTAGGAGGTTGGGCAAAGCGGAGGGACTAACTGGGGGGAGGAGATGGAGAGGATTTCGGTGGTCGAAGTGCGGACCATTGTCAAGGTCAAGAAGGAATGAGGTTGTTTTTAGACACGCTGAACAAAAAAATTAATGGCAAACGGCCACCACGTCGAATTTAGACCGGAGAACAATCCCGTTGAATCGACATTAGGGAGGAATCAGCAAAAAGTGCCCCGTAAAATGGAACGGGGAATTGAATTCTCACGCTGCGTGAACGAAAGATGAAAGACTCGTTTAGTTCACAATCTAGTTCCGCGGCGCTCATGATGGAGTGCGAGTGTGCAGAGGGGGATTAATTCACGGGAGTGTAATCGAAATGAAGGGCCGCAAATGATCTTTTGGTCGGGGGAGGAGGAAGAGCGCCGATGTTGGCGGGAGCACCAAATACTCCTGCTTGACCATCGATGAGCGAGCGGGAAACTAAGAGTACCCCTCCCTCCCCTAGTTTTGGCAAGCGCTTGCCGTCGGAAGTAATGTGATTTGTGATACGGTTTTCAATTGTTCCATGACCGTGATGTAGTCAAGTGAAGTGATCTCTCCATTCCGGTCGCCTTTGAGCACATTAGTCTTATTTGGGTCCATGGATATTGCTTTCCGTCATAAAGGCTTCCATTATATTGTTACGTGAACAACGCTTGAAAATGGAGATTTGGATTTCATTCTCTTGGCTCCGTCCCGCGCGCAAAGTGCGCACATATTCATGCTTTAAAACTCTCAAAGTACAAGCATATATGGTTATGTGCCTCATTCGTCAAATGGGAAGCCAGAGTGAATGAAACTTTCAATTTTTCAATGTCCTTTTCTTGGGTGCAACAAATATCCTGTATGCCTGTAGTGCAACGCGTGGTATTTCTAGAATGTTTTTCTGAAAAGAATTATCTGTCATATTTTTTCACGAATTTGATTCATGATCCGGAATAACTAATCTCCATGCCTTTTAGAAAAGATATTTTCCTTTGACTTGTTATTTCAAATAAAAGTTAAGTAACGTCATCATCTATAATTATCAGCAATAACGATTAGCAATATTAAAATAATGTCCACCCAAAAGGTATTTCACCGTAATCCGGCGAAAATGAAGCACGTGGAGTATCTCGGTGGGAGATTGGAGGGTACCTTTATATGAATTTGTGATGTATATATTATATTCCCGTCACATAGCACGATAACATATCTAGACGCGTAAAAAATTGTCAAATACAAAATGCTAGTGACAATGGCCAAAGAACCCAGGTGTTTAAATAAATAAACTTGGTATTTTCCACACAAAATTATGTTTTGTTACATTTATTCAGTGATAATGAACTTCCAAAAGTATAAACTCAAACCATCAAATTATTCATTTCCTATTTACTAAATTATACCTAAAAGTGCTATTAATCTGCAGTCAGGAAATCCAAAAAGTATCCTTGTCCAATATATGGATAATATCCCATGTTCCTTATTTAATTAATTTCGTCCTCCAAAAATGCATTCTAAGCCCAGAGATCTTAATTTTTAGTTCCGTATAAATAGTTAAGTTTGAATGAATAATGGCGCATTTAATTCAAAGTTGTTTCAATTAAATTTTAATCATTCTCGGACTTAAAACGGTTAAAAAGTTGAGCATTAACTTTTTTGTATTTCAAGTTTCACAAATTTTTATGAGTACATACAATTTTAACAGCAACGTATCTGATCACTGGGCCAAAATAGAAAGAACAAAGATAGTCTATTTAATATTAGGGCGTTACTATATCCGTGAAACGATGATTGGATAAGGACCGTAGTTCTTAATCTTCTTGCGCAAGGTAATGTAATCTCGATAAAGAAATTTGAAAAAACTCAAAAAAACTTAAATTAAAAATCACTGACCATTGAATTCGTTCCTAACCGCACACATAAACACAAATACATCTAATTTTTCTTCAATCAAGGTGGATATTCCTTAAGTGAAGAAATGAATGGATTTGTGTGTCTATATATATATATATATATATATATATATATATATATATATATATATATATATATATATATATATTCAAACACGAAAATCCCGCCATACGGCGAACAAATATTATTTTCACACATAGAAATAGATATATAAGGAAAGGGGATAAGAAAACACATAAAAGACAAACACAGGAAAGGTGGGGAAGGCGGATTTGAGCAGATCACAAATGTAAAAGTATTTCCTTACCCGGGATAAGGAAATATTTTTACATTTGTAATCTGCTCAAACCCGCCTTCCCCACCTTTCCTGTGTTTGTCTTTTATGTGTTTTCCTATTCTATTTCCTTATATATCTATTTCTATGCGTGAAAATTATATATATATATATATATATATATATATATATATATATATATATATATATATATATATATATATATATATATATACACACATATGCATGCCGTATAGTACGGCTCGTACGACTGGTACGGATCGTAGCCTCGTACATGCAATATAGTCAGCAGTAGTTGGCCCACATACTTTCAGAAACGATCTGTTAATTCCATTTCTTGTAAATTATAACATGGTGGTTAACGGAAACCGTAATTCAAAGCTTTAGCGCTTTAAAAAGTAAGTTTCATTTTTTTTCGAAGGTCCATAACGTTTAAATCGAAATTCACCGGTAAATAAATCGTAAACATGGGGTGAGATCCTTGCCATTTCGATTTTCATCCTCCTAGATATCACGCCGGAGCACTGAGAGTGGACCTCATTCAATTCTTTTTAATGATAGTGTATACATGTAGTCATTCCCTCTCCCTGGCCTCCTCTTGTAAAGAGTTCACCGATGGCTCCCTTGGCTCCCCTCCATGCGTGGAGGCATTCTCTGCTCCTTGCTGGTAGGAGAAGTTGAGGAAGAAAATGGGAATCGTTCGCGAGAAAAAAAATCTCGAGATTCTTCTTCTTTCCAAGCCCAAGTGTACGTCTCTCGAAAAGGGTAAAAGCATGCTTCTTCCAAGGGGAATAGAGAAGCCTTCCATTTGAATCCTTAATGCGAGAGTAATCCACGTTTCCCTGGATGCATACGTTCATGGGGAATCGCGATTAAAAAAAAAGAAACCCACACAAAGAACTTATCGGAGATATGGCGATGGTCGAAAAAATGTTTCCAACACCCTCCCTTTTAAAATATGCATTGAAATTGCTCTCCCTGCGCGAATAATGGACCTACTTTTTCGAAAAAAAGGTGGGAGTGAAGGGCGTGGAGTGTTTCCAAGGGAACCGGCGAATATTAATCTTAGAAATGTACCCGTCTTGCCGCAGAATGAAGTATTCTGCCAAGGTGAAGGTCTGACTTGGAGGCAGCTAAATAACTCGAGAAAAGTAATTTCTCAATTTCCACAATACCCTCTCAATTATTCATATGATATGATGTACCGTATCAACATAGAATGCAGCATATGAAAGGAAAAAAAAACAC
This sequence comes from Hetaerina titia, assembly GCA_037158775.1. Classification (NCBI taxonomy): domain Eukaryota; kingdom Metazoa; phylum Arthropoda; class Insecta; order Odonata; family Calopterygidae; genus Hetaerina; species Hetaerina titia. The sequence continues at coordinate 51,356,541 of CM073773.1, forward strand.
ACTTGACGCACACAACATTGGCATCGGAAGCAGAAAAAGCTTGCAAATGTTCATCGAGTAGATTCAATTTACACATGGAATGGAGGAACAGCATGCATGGCAAGTTTGGTGGCATTATAGAAGTTAGGAAGCCTAAAAAAAATGAGCATATATACTGTTACGCAAAAAAGAGGAATATAAAATGTACGGATAGAGGAGATTACTATTTCAGAGAGTGAGAGAAGTAATGTTATTAAAGATAGAGAAAAAAGAAAGAATGAATCCGAGGGTTATGTTTTGAGACATGATACCTATCTGATGATAGTAGTGGAACGGAAACTAAATGGAAAGAATTTAAGCCTTGAAATAGGCTGTTACATTAATCTGCAATATAACGACAGACATAAAAGATACATATTAAAGAATTACTGAAAACACAAAGACAGCATCATCTAGGAGAATTCAGGAGAAGGATGCAACATGCCCATTTTTATATTTGATAGCTATTGATTTTGATAATAAAATCCCATTTTAAAGAAGGTTTGTATCGTGATTATGACTAATACCGTGGCAATAATTAATGGACTAATTAATTAGACTAATTAAATACTACCAAAAGGTTGATATTTCTGCCATAACTAACTGAAATAATCACCCGTTGTGATAATATCCATGTTAAAGATTTAAGTTGTACTTGACGGTTTCAGTTACACACATGAAATACATTTCTTGGAATTTTCAAAGCAATAAAAATGAGAATTATTTTAAGAGAGCAGAAGCAATGAATGTACTTAGTTATGTTTTTCATATTTCATCAAATTTTCGAAAACTAAGGAATATAATAGGTACATTGACTATGATTTATGACGCCATTTTGCTGATCGGTACCAGCAAAGTCGCAAAGTTGACATTAAATAATCTATCAAGGAAAGAGTTACACTGATGTTAGACCAAAACAGTATGCGGACAGAGAGAGAGAGAGAGAAAAAAAAAGAGTGCGCTTTCCTCAAAAGCCCTCAACGCTTTAACATCGCCACAGAGTTCTCTCTCTCTCTCTCTGCCAGTTTGCATTTAAAAACTCAAACCGCTCCCTCTCGAGTTTTGAATTAATATTTCTCCGCGCATAATAAAGCTCTGCGCTCATTGAAGTAAATAAAAATTCTCTTTCATTTCCTGGTCGCCGATTGAAGATCCGCTCAGGTTTCCATTCTGACGTATTCAAAAATTGATAAAATGATATTGCGGTTTCAAAATATATGCAGTGCTGACACTGAAAAGTTTAACAAAAATGGAACTTCAAAAAGCTTTCCAGGATATTACGAATTAAATTCATTGAACGGGTCCTTGAGTGACGAAACTAAACTAGCATATATGGGGCCAATTTCACGGAGAGAAAGGAGGCATTAACAAATGAATAGAGGGAGTCTGATTTCATTTTCACTGTTCATTATGACTACAGTTCAAGCCTGAATAAGTTGTTCCCATGAAATTTTTTGGAGCAAAGAAATTTTTCCTCATATGTCAAAATAAAATTTCGCGCTCCATGTATTTTAAACTGGATTTTTTGGCACTTGATTCCTATTCTGTATCGGTAATGCTACAATTTCTTACTAGTTCGTGTAATTCATTTTCTTTCAAGTGGCATACTCGAGATTTTGGTGGAGCATCATGAGAAATCAAGAAACTGGAGACCGACGAAACTTAATCAAGTAAACCTTACAGCCTATTCAGTGTGCGTCTTCAGTACGACGAGGCAATCGACTTACTTCTTTCAAAATACTTATTTATTACTCATGTGAGTTCATACTCAATTCATAATAAGTCTTTGCTTCTTCATCTTACACGCCTTTTAGACTTAAAAGTGCGAAACATTCGACAGTAAAGGTAGGTTAGATTTTACGTGAGGTTTTCGGGAAGGCGATAAGCTGTATTCCGCTCCGCTAATGTTAATAATAATTAAAAGCATTGATTTTTAACCTTAATTTTTATGACCTTCATCAAGAATTCATTTTTACAGGGATTAATTTTGTCTTAAAAATGGTCATCTGGTGAATCAAATACAAATTTCATAATATGTCATTTGTTCTGAAACCTGTAATTTATACGTGAAAATTTACAGTCGTCAATTCCATTCAAATTCCTCTTGAATGAATAAAATTATGCTTATATAGCTGAATGTATCAACTGGAAATAAAAAAATGTTTTTGGAAAAATAGAACCAAAGACATAAAACTAGCTTTAATAATTTGAAAATAAAAAAAGTAGCACCATGAAAATATATTTTTTATATTTATGTTTTATATTGATTAAACGTTCCATTTAATTTTATTAGTTAATACGCATTCAAATAATATAATTAGAAATAAAATTTAGTTTAATTAATGAATAAATATACATTTAGTTCCTAATAGATTTTACCTACACGTCCGTTAATGAACTCTTTTCAATTACCACCTGAACTTGCTTTCCCGAAACATTACTATTAGTCCTTTCTTATTTGAATTAGAAATAAGTGAGCATTTCATTCAAATAAAACGACGCATTAGAGGGGGATCGGGATGGTGCGGTGGATAACGTACAGACACCAGAAATACCACCGATAGGGTAGGGGTTTGAATCCCGGAGATGGCAGATTTTCTTCCAGTTCCCTCGTTCACCCCGATCCCTACTTGATGTGCTTTGTGGAGAGCACATAGAGTTAGTACATCCGTCGGGTGGGACGTTAAACTGCCCTTGGTGCCATTAAACAAGAGAAGGCTAATGCCGACGCAGGATTTTTCTCCACCCTTCCCTTCGCATCCATTCCTAATGGCGTAAATGACCTTAGCTGTCGGTCGCCTCCTATAAAAAAATACTACTGACGTATAAGATTGGATTGTACGAATGTAAGTATCGTTTCCAAGGTCTTGTTCATTTCAATTTTAAGGTCTACTAGTTCATTCCAATGAAAATTCCTTGTTCGTTGATGCTATAATAGACCTTGGAAAACGATTCGTCAACCACTTCATTCTGATCCTTAGCATTGGTATACTTTTAATAAATATTTTATCTTGCTATTTGCGGTGAATAACGATACAAATGCTTGCCGATGCATTGATTCATCATAACACCTTAGAGGAAAGTCCTTTGTTGTTTGTAGTAATCATGCTTTTACTTACGTTGTAATAACAAAATGATTTTTCTTCTGAAACTGAAAACTCTTTGTTTATCACATAAACACCGCCAAAAGTTCTAAAACATTCTTGATTTTTAGCAAATTTTTCGAGTAAAACAGTTTCTGGCGTAACTTGGTGGAAAATCTTCATACTGACTTTTAATAATCAAACCACTTTACTCTGTACTAACATCTCCGCATCACTATTCGCCAAGCACTTGAGAGATTTTGGCCACACCAGCGATTTTAATCCCGAATTTTTACATTTTGAGAAGAAAGGGTACCGTCTTGATGCGCTGGAGCAGTTGGAAATCCTTCAACACAAGAATTACGGGGAAGATGTTTTGACCAACGATTTTCTTTACCCTTCACATTCCCCATTATTGTTTGTTCCCTCACCCCCTGCCAGCTCACCTGAAACCAAGTGAGACTTTTTCAACAATGTAGCGACTCCTCCCAACCCGCTACTGAGTCACCTAACTAATTACTAAGTGCCGCTCTCCGAGTTCATAATAATCATTTCCCTAATCCTCTGCCAACTAATCTGATGTCAGGTGGGCTTTTTGCAACATTGTATTGACCATATCCTTCCAGCTAATTATATAATATTATCCGCCTCAAACCTTAGACTTTTAGCCCCCCTCTTCTTAGCTCAACCAATCCTTTCTTTCCTCCCTCCTCTTCCCCTCCGCCCAGAGATACTATATGTATATATACGGTGTTGGACTTGTCAATTTTTACCTGATGATGTTATGTTATAACGAAACCTGGGTAGTAAAAATTAAAAAGTTTATTTGGAAAAGTAAAGTGGTTTGATTATTAAAAGTCAGTAAACATTTTTAGAGGCTTTTTTTCTTAGTGATTCCGTAAATCACCATCTCTAGAGACTATTTCTACATGAATTTATAGAGAAAATATATAAATATTTATCGAAACTATATGAAATAACATGTATAATTTAATATCCTTTATTTTTGCTAATTTAGAATTTGTATATTTAATATTGTACACAATGTGATCGTTTATTAAAGAAGATTAGCCATTAAAAAAAATAAAAAATGGAGTTCTCTTGAATCATGAATCAGTTTCACGAAAAATCGCCTGGAAAAATTTCAGAGATAGCATAAGCCATATAAAGTTTGAGAAAATCTGGAAAAGAACCCTTGCCAGTGTCTGACTTTAAGAGTATAAAACATTGGCAGGCCAGATTAAATTCCATTCACTATTAAGAAACTTCTTTTTATGAACATAACTTTGTAGTGATATGACTTTTAACTCCAAGATCACCCATTCTTGGAGTTGGAAATTGTAAAATTGGGAAAATAATACTAATTCTTGGAGATACCTTATATTGTTCTCCGTTTAAGATAACCATTACAACACATCGATTTTTGAAATGACAGTCTAATTTAAAAGTTCAGCAATAAAAATTACATTAAAATTCCCCTCAAGTAGAGTAGCTTAAGTGTTTCATGCTTCTACGACTGCTGTAGTTGACTGACTTGATGCCGATAGATAAACGGTTTTTTTTCAGGGTGGCAACGTTCTATTTGTAACTCATTGGAACGGAAATAATACATTACATGCTGCATCCTTCCGATGCAGATACTCAAGGGTGAAGAGATGAGAGAAGGGGTGAAGGCACCACCCTCTCTCTCACTATCAAGTACTCAAGACATGTTCGGTTTTGGGGGTTTTACTCTTCCTTTCTAATATTCCCGGCCCATCACATCGACCTGCTTCCCTCTTATATCCTAGTCCTTTCCTCATCTCGTTACCTCTTCGAACGCCCAACCCCAACTTCATTCTCAGCAACTGCAAGTAAGCTTGCATGAAACGATCTTCAGCCATCATCCATAGCGCCTGTATTGGAGGAAGCAACGTGTTCCTCCCTACATCTCCTACGCACGAGGAGTCCCGGAAATAAGGGAAATAGGGTTCATTCCGCTGAGATGGATTCCATTCACGTTTAGCCGTAGCGACGCGTTGCGAGCAAGAGACAGGTATACAACTGTATGTAATAAGGCAGGGTGGTTAGTTACTGCCAAAGTGTACAGCAGATGAATGCACCCTCCTCCTTTGATACGCTCTGCGACGATGCGATTCGTCAGGGATCACATTTTCCTGCCTTCAACTCACTCCAGGTTTCCTCCCTAGTAAACGCGGACGGTGCCACTTCGATAATCCTTTAGTATTTCACGACTGACTCCATATGGTTGGACATATAAGTAAATTGGTATGATTACTCTTGCGAGGAGGATTTTATCGTGGCGGTGGCCAACGTCAATTGGGGAAATTGAAAACAAATAATTGGAACGCTCAAAAGGAACTTCTCTCCAGGGAAGTGTGGATCACCCTGTCTCTTATGCCAGTTAACCTAATGTAGACCAGTGGCTACGAATGAGAAATTCGCGGCGATGAGCTTCAAGCGAAGTCTCCAACACATTTTCACTGAAAATCATGACGCTTTACGCTTCTAGTTCTACATCATTAAGTGCAGTTCATCAACTGTCTGAAAAAAACAGCGTGCGAGAAACTAGAAGAAAAAAATTTATTTTTCTTATTAAAATAAATTTAAATATTATGTGAGACGGAAATTATTTTCGAAAAGGATACCCTAATTTATTTATCCTATAACAACTTTTGTAAGCATTTTAATAGTAACCGAATTTACCACCATTAGATTTAGCCAACAATATTCATTGGTTGGGAAAATTACTCGCAACTATTATCCAAGACAAGAATACAGTGACTTTTAACGGAGTCATCCGCTATCTGTGCATTATAATGCAACAATTCAGAGAGTAAAAATCATTCGCCTTGACCGGGATACGAACCCGGATCCCTCGATATGCGGCCGAGTGCTTTAACCAATTAAGCTACCGAGACGTCATCTTACACTCTGAAATGTTTGGGGCTTTAAAGGAACAAGATGTTGTGACGAAATACCGTACATACAATGTCACAGGAATTCGTAGGTCTTGAAATGAACAGCCTTAGTGTTTGAAATTGGCTTTAGAGCCCCCAAAATTTCAGAGTGTAAGAGGACGTCTCGGTAGCTTAATTGGTTAAAGCACTCGGCCGGATATCGAAGGATCCGGGTTCGAATCACGGTCAAGTTGAATGATTTTTACTCTCTGAAATTGTTGCATTATTATCCAAGACATTTGATAAATCAAATGGCTTAAATACTTTTTAGAACATGAATGACTGACATATCATGAGCGCACATTTTGTTAGAGCTTTAAATATATAATATCTAAATGGTCATTGAGAGAGGTGAACGAGAAGTGAAGCCTCTTTGAAACAGAATTGAAGAAAAGTTAATGTTAACTTGTGCAATCTCTATGGTACTGATTGATTTTTCTATGGTTAGAAAGGAAACAGAATGATTGCAACAAAACAGACAAGAATGTCTTCGCTCGATAACTTGAGCCGCCGCGATAATGAATTGTTGTGAAGGCAGTTAATATCTCTACCAGCCGTCCAGATATGGTGAGGAAGATAATTCCTGGAAGCCATTCTGTTCAAACAACTTAATATGAGTTAATAATGACCTCGGATATTTGTGTTTTGAAATTACCCCAGCTTGCTACCTATTAATTTCTCAATTAACGAACTCCTAAGGCATATCTAGCGTGCCCGCTGAATTTCATATCTTGTTAGCACGACAGTTTTGGTTGATGTTTAACGTGTAAAAACGGAAGACATTTGAAGAGTGCACACAATGTTTTGGACAATGGGGAAAATAGAAATGCTGTGAATAAAATAAATATTCTTTATTCGGATAAATTATGGAGCTTTAAATATTTTTTTAACAAGCAACTTGTTTGCATAACTACTGCAAACGATGTTTTGTTGAATACCATAGGTAAAAACGTCTCTTAAACAGTTTTTATAGTACCACAAACTTGAAATTTTCCCATTTTTTACAAAGAAAAATTCACCTCCAGTCATTTTCGTATCCATTCTATTTGCTAATAATGGAAAAACTCTGAATCAGAAACTCATTAACAAGTATCAGATACATATATTCAAACGGAAATTAAAAAATAGATGCGGATTGCATGTTGACTTCCATTATCAATCGAAAATACACCTGAGCCAAATATGCTAATTTTACTCACGGATAAGGACGAGAGATTTTGTGAAAAATTAATAGTTGTACGATTAGCTCAAAATATAAATCAATTGCATTTTTCAATTTTTAATGGAAATTAATGTATAGTTTTCCGGCTCAAAAAATAAGCCTAAAAACATGAGCCATCTGCCGAGTGTTAAATCCGGAAGCTAAAGCCATTCCTAAATTATACCACCTGTAGAGTGTCAGGTAAATATGGTACCAAGAGAGACGCTTTACATTCTCTCGCATAATCATCAATTTCTAAAATAGTTTCAAACACGCTTTAAGTTAAACTTATTACGGTAAATTATGTGTAGCGTCAAATGTAAGATGAACCTTAAGTTAGGTAAAGATAAAACTGGATCATGTGGGTTCCTTAGGTGGAAGCATAATAAATCTTATGGAGTATAACAATATTCCTTCTCATGTACCACTCAAGATAATGTACCAGGCGGTCACTGCATTTACCATATTATTCACCAAATTTCGTCGATAAAATTCATAAGAAATATTATTCTTAAATGATTATAAAAGAAAAGTGTAGAGAGATTATTAGAACACGGCAAAGGGAACGATCTTTTGGGGATGAAAGGTGCTACCCGATGGGAATAATTACATATACTATATTTTATTAATATCATCATGTTTAATAATTTATATTAAATAAGCTAATTAAATTATTATCCACAGTACGAGCCCAAAAGAATTTCAAAGGTATGATGGAATCCGGCGAAGAAAATTTTTCTTTAATTTCCACGAGCGCTCAGCATTTGGGCTCACCATTACTAAATACCCTTAAAGCGTTTTCCGTAATAGAACGAACGGATCGGAGGAGACCGCAGCGGATAACAGGCTTTCCAACTCCTTGAGCGACGGAACGAGCTGGTGGGAGGAGAGAAAAAGGAGCCCCAAGGCCAATGGGAAAACGTAAAAAGAAAGGCGTAAGTAGGAAAATTAACTTGTCGAGATGTTTGAATAATGCATGCGTGGATGGTGTGGTGAGCGGCATAAGGTCAAAGAGTCCGAGGCCAGGGTGGGTCGGGGGCACCTGGGAAAGGACCCCATGAAAAAGAAAACGGGGGTACGAGATAGAAACCGGGGAGTGGAGGAGGAGAAAGGAAGGAGAGGTCTCGTGGGGAGAGAGTCTTGGGGTGGGGTGGCGACCGAGCCTTAAAGGAGCAAAAGTTTGCCCGGGTCTCTGGAAGGAGTCACGAGGGGAGACTTGGCGGGATCCGGGAAGGGTGTAGAGATGACGCCTCCCGCGCGGGGTAAGGAACAGCGTGGCGGGGGAGGGAAGGGGCGAAGGAAGTTAGCGGAGATAATATGCATGAGAGGAGGATGTGCCAGGGGGGTATGGTGGAAGGAGGCGTGGGAAAAGACGGGAGATGGGGCGGGACGAGTCGGTGGGTTAATATAAGTCCAAGAATAGAAGAGGCCAAGGATCAAGGCCCAGGAGTCATTAGGAAAAATATACGGAAGGAGGAGGAGTAGGTAGCGGTGATGAGAGTGAGGAAGTGGAATGGCCAGAGAGGAAACTGAGAAGAAAAGTAGAGGTTGGCGTGGTCGGGTGGGGGGGGGAGCGCGGATGAAAGGAAGTCAGAATTGGGGAGGATGGAAGAGGAGGAGGAGAGAGTTTGAAAGGGTGGGAATGGGGACAGAGGTGGGAAGAGATACGTTTCTGGTCAGGGGGTCACAGGGGGGAGGAGGAAGGAATACCGCGGATGGGGAGGGATAAAGGCCGAAAATTTTGGACACGAGAAGCAGCAAGGTGTGTTGGGGGGGGGGAGGAGGGAGATGTAGAGCGTGCGAGACCAAGGCAGAGAAAGGGTTGTAAGGGTGAAGGACAGGCACATGGACAAAGGACGGTATTTTTGCGAAATTGAGACGACCATGCCCTTGCGTGCTTTTAAGCCTTTGAGGTAGAGGAAGTAAATGGAGAGCTGAGAACTGAGAGCACGAGAGAAATGGGTTCGAGAGAGGAAAAGGGATGCAAGAGGGCCAGTCTGGGAAGAGAATTGGAATGGGAAGAGAGAGAGGGAGAATACTACTGGATTGGAGTGAAGAGGCTCAAATGGAGGGAACGGGAGGGATGCAAGGGAGGAAGATGCCACACCTTAGTGTGCGGAGATGCTCCGGCGGTAGTGGCATGGGAACGAAAAAAAAACTTATCGTTCCCCGCTCACCTTTTTCTCTGGATTGGAATTTGAAAAAAATGTACGGAAATCACAGGCTGCCACGCTCACATTAATTTTCCGCATGTTTTAATTCCTTATAGTTTAATTGCTCTTAAATATCAACGTTGGGCCATCCATAATTGTGAACACTCTTTTTAATTTGGACAGGAACTACTAAGAAACAAGTACAACGGATTAGGTGACTTTTAACTGTCCTACGTTTATCGATTAATTTGCGCAAGTACGCTGAACGTCGTAAACGTATTACGGTGTATAATTTTGTATGCGAATCTGCATAATACATGCTTATTAAAGAACTGGCCCGGGCTATTATCAAAAGTTAGTTAGAGAAGGAAAAATTTAACTTTTATTAAAACTTTTAGAAGCCTACAATAACAGTCTTGAGTTTTATATCGAAAGAGAATTTTGATACTGACCCTGAAATTAAAAAAATAATTCTGTTGAGGCTTTTATTATTCAATTCTTGCCAAAAGATAATTTCATAACTTACAGGGGATCATTTTTAAACAGAATTAAACCGCGTTTAGATTTCCTTTTTTTTCGTTGACATACGAGTCTGTATTAACCCAGAATAGTTCAGCATTCCTTGCAAGCAGTACAGTATTTTAGTTAATGCAATCACTGAATAATTTAAGTACTTGAGCTCAAGAAGTGTAGGTAATTCAGTTTTCAAAGGGCTCCGACGACTGCGTGTATACCGCACGAGAAACTTGGTAAATGAAAATTCTTTAATATAACATATACGCTCCTGAATAACCAAAGACCTACAAAAAAAAACGAATTATAGAAAGTCATCTGCAAATTAATGATGAATTTTGGCGGTACGTTTTGGTGGATTATGCAGGCTACGAGTGTAATAGGAAAATAAAACATAGAAACAAAGCATAAATCCAAGGTTTTGGTTGAACGTTGGGATAGAACATGGGTAACGGAAATAATAAATAAGCTAAGAGGCCAGGAATGGAACTTTGTTTGGGGCTAAGATTTACACACATATTCAACTAGAGATCAAACAGCTGTAAAATACACAATGCTGCACTCTTAATGGAGCACGAAGAGTTGAAGAGATGTGGACTACAGCTATGTATAAGCAAATGTTTTACAATTCCCTCAGGCTGATTTTAACTGCAAAGTTACATTTAAAAATGGAGTAATTTCTGTGCAGTGGATCATACAGGGTTCGTCCGGAAAATAAGTGTACTGATTTTTTTTTCTTTTTTGACAAAAGGGGAGTCGTCCACTACGAATTTGTACCTGAACGACAAACTGTAAATGCTGCATTTTACGTCCAAGTGCTCGACAGGCTTCGAAAACGAGTCGCCCGCGTCCGGCCAGCGATCAAAAACATCTGGCGGCTGCATCACGGCAATGCGCCGTCTCACACCGCGCTTGTCGCGTCGGACTTCTTGGCCAAGCACGGCGTGGCAACGCTTCCGCGCCCGCCCTACAGCCCGGACTTGGACCACCACCGGACTTCTTTCTGTTCCCGAAGATAAATAGGAGTTTGAAAGGAACGCGATACGGGACTTTGGACGCCGTCAAAGAGGCCGTGACGACGTGTCTTCGAGAGGTTCCCGATGATGCCTTCGCAGGAGCGTTCCAGGAATGGGAACGCCGCTGGAACAAGTGTATCGACTCACAAGGGTCCTATTTTGAGGAAAATTAGCTTAAGATATGTTAAAGTGTAATAATTTTTTTTCCTGAGCTCAGTACACTTATTTTCCGGACGAACCCTGTAGACTAGTTTTCAATCCTTTACAATTATTATTAATGATAATATTAGTCTACCGAATAAGGGGAGGTTTAGATGGATCTAGGGACTAATTTCTACTTTACTTCTAAGCTATCATCACTCATAATATCCTTTAAGTCCCTATTTGATTTTATAAAATCTCATTTTATTGCTTTGAATATCTTCCTCATTCTTCAATACTATCCAAATTTTTTTTTTTTTTCATTCTTCCTCGCTTTTCCAGCATTCTCTCCTCTATTACCATCTTTGGTATCCTACGAGTTAAATTTAGCATCCTACATCCTACTTGTATAACCTCTTAATATCACATTCATCCATCTTCTGTATTCTTTCAGTTTCTTCCAGCAATCTTCTCTTTACATATACTATACGTAAAACTTCATAATTGAAATTTATTTTAGTACATTTTTTCCATTTTTCTCCAGTTCCAATTTCAATGGCTTCCAATTAAAACCTATTTTCCTACCTGAACGATCAGATAGGAGGATAGGAGGTAACTTCATAATTGGAATTTATTTGAGTACATCCACTCCTCTCCACTTTCAATTTCAATGGCTTCCAATTTAAACCTATCCTCATATCTGAAAGATCAGGTTTCTGAACCATATAAGACTACTCATATTAATTTGTTTACAGTTATTTCCTTTGCGCTTTTATTTTGTTATTAGACGATTTTCATCATACGATACGTCTGACTCTTTGCAAACGCTTATCTACCTAATTCTTCTTCATATGTCCTTAATCCAAAATAATTTCGATTTAGAGGAACTGTTCTACCTGTTTTAGTTTATGCCCCAAATTTAAATATCAATCTTATTCTTCCTTTTGCTTGAAAAAGTACCTCCACACACACACACACATATGGAAAAGATCATACGTTAGTGCGCATCTCTGTCTTATTTTCATGTGTATCACTGATATTCCCGATTCTCCATTACTATCCACTTCCGATTCACTATTCGCGATAATGTAGTCTGAGACAGGTACAGATTTCGGATAAGTCGTCTATCGCTCTAATATGCTCCAATCTTCCGCAAGAGGTTCATTAACCAGTTGAACCGATTGAACAGTCGATCCATGAAACATTCGGAATCTCTCGAAAGCCATTTCAAAATTTAGGAAGAATACAACTACATCCCGATTTTATCCTTAGTTCCTTTCCCATAGGGAACTCATTACTGCTTTGAGAAAACACGTATCCGTCTCTTTTCTAAAAAAAACAGGCAATTTTGTAAGCACTCATTTGCTCTTTTCTACATCTTTTGTTGATTATTTTAACAGTAAGTCACACCTTTTACACGAGTTAAATAAATCTATTAGTTATCAATTATTGCCAATGAAGAAATAAGATATAACTACACCAATACTCTCTCAATAGGCTTTTGACCCTTGTGAGTAAAAATTACTTTTAAGGTAAACGGTAATAATTCCTATAATAGAGATTAATTCAATCGTACAAAAGCCATGAAATAAAATAAATTCATACCAAAAATACAACTACGCAGTTAGTAGTTACGTTGGTTATGTAAAGGCTTGAATATAGGGAATTTATCACACAAATGCCCTCTATGATAGGTTGTGATCTCCGCGAGTCCCAATTTCACGCACAAACACACGGAATTACGGGGAATTACTCCCACGCAGGTGATCTGCTAGGCCATTCTACTGTAATCAACCTGAATTTTGGTTGGTGAGATTAATGTAGATGAAGGGCGAGGATAGACGGCTGGTGCAGCGTATAGGGAAGACATGGAGTCATGGATTATTATTATAAGATAATCTTTGTTTCGTTTCGCTCTTTTTTACCTTCTGCATCCTTCCCCACACCCACATTTCAAAAGCGTCCAATCTACGTCTATCCTCCTGCTTCAATGACCACGTTCCCGCACCGTACAGTGCTACGCTATATATAAAAGTTTTGACGAGTCTTTTCTTAACATCCATATTCAACGTCCCTGTCATCAACTCCCTCCTCCTTGTGTAAGTTTCTTTGTCTAGCGCAATTCCTCTCCTTATTTCCGGACTACTTTGACCGTGTTGCTCCAAAATACTTCCGAGATACGTAAACTCTTCAACCTGCTCTCATTTTCCCCCTCCTATCTTAATGTTTAGCTTAGCCTTTTTCTTTCTGGAAAATTGCATAACCTTTGTTTTATTAACATCGATTTTAATCTTATATCTGTCGCACTGAATTTCCAATCCACTCAGCAATGCTTGCGACCCCTTGGCTGACTGGCAAACTAAAGCGTGGTCATCAGAAAACCCAATTGATTTTACGAATTCCCCGCCGACTTTCATTCCTACCTCCA
>CM073773.1:51370153-51415835 GCA_037158775.1 Hetaerina titia
AAAGGTGATGCCCACGGTATCTTGGGATGCACACGGAATCAGCTACATTGATTACTTGCAAAAATGACAAAGGATAAATGGGGAATATTATTCAATTTTATTGCACCAGTTGAGTGATGTTATCAAGAAATAACGTCCTCATTGGGTAAAAAAAATCTCTTCCATGAAGACAATGCACGGGTGCACTCCTGCGAATTTAAGATGCTAAAAATTCTGGAATTAAAGTTCCTATTGCTACAGAATCCACCTAATACACCAAATTTGGCCCCTGGTAACTTTTTTAATTTCCAAACTTAAAAAAAAATACGGCTCGGCGGAAAACGATTCATGTTTTGAAGGGTTTTAAATTGTTGGAGAAACGTTGGGAAAAATATATCGAGCTAAAAGAAGAATACGTTGCAAAATTGAGATTAATTATTTTAAATAAAAGCGTTTAATAATTGCACGAAACTCGTTATTTCTCATTTTCCTTAATAAACAAAATTGTTTTGCAGAAATCAACTGTGAAAAGGAAACCACGTAACGGATATAGCTGAAGCTTTAACAGAAGTCTAGTGAGAGATGAAGCTGACTAAAAGAAAAACTTTTTTGATACAACGAGGGCCCTCAGGGGTTTTTCCAAGGTCTTACTCAAGAGCCCAAGTATTGAATTAGAGAGGCTTAGAAGATAGAGCAGGAGATAAAAGACGATTTGAGCGATGAAAATGTGAAGCTACAAAAGAGTGATGAACATAAAATAGAGTAAAAAAATAAAGTAACTCAAAGAGCAGATAATAAGGACAATAAGGGTTGTTGAATTAACCTATGGGTGAAAAGAGAAGGACAGGGGCCCTAATATAACGTATTCAGACACAATGGCAGCCTGAAGGCTGTTATTGAAAGAAACATGGAGGGGAATCACTATAGAAGAGGTCTTATGATGAGCTATGAGAAACTGGTGACGGAAAAAGTCGGTGTAGGAAGCTCGCAAGGAACAGGAGGGTTTGGAGAGTGGTTGCAACCTATTTACGGATCAATAGCTCATAGTGACTTAGCTATATTGATTTCTCTGTTTATATGGTGCTACGGAGTACTTATGGAGTGCTTTTTATTGAAATGTGAAGGAAAATTGTTTTTTTCTTTTTGAATTTGAAATTGAAATGCGAAGTAAAATTGTTTTTTTTTCCTAAGTTCCTCCAAGACCTATGGTTTCAACAAATGCATCTCAAGCGTCTAATTTGTCTAATCTGGCATTCAATAATACCTAGAACTGGTAGTTACCAAAAGGTTACTACCATTTCTAGGTAGTTCAAGCAATGTGAATAAACCCAAGAACCAACTCACAGAACATTTTCCCACACGGGTAACAGGAAGGAGATGTGGAGGAGTAGATTGAAGAGGAGGGGTGAAAGATTCGGTAGACGGTCGTGGAGAAGGAGGGGAGGGGTAGTAACGTCAGTTGTACTTGGATGATGTTGTGGAAGCGAGAGTCGGGAGCTGGGGCCGGGATTCGGACGAAAGCACTCAGCATCAGCGTGCACGCACTGTCGTGGAAGTTGGAGGGAGTGTGGAGGAGGCATGGCAGGGAGAGGCGCCGGAGGAGGCGGGAGTGAAAGGTAAAGGGAGAGAGGACGGCGGTGAAAGAGCGAGGGGAGGTGGACGTTGCGGCGGGGACAAACGCCAAGAACGTGACCGAAATTGAAAAAAAAAATGAACTTCGTTTCGCGAGTGCTCCGAGTGAGAATGGCTACATCGGATTCGGAAGCTAGAAACTCTTGTGACAACAAAAAAAAACCAACGTAATGGGGCTGTCATTTATAATTCCTAACTTTCGTCTGTAGTTCCATTTGGAATCAGTTATATCCATAACGGGTCGTGTGGTAGCCCACTGTTTCGAATGTCGCCTACCGAATAAATGAACCCCGAGTTCAAATTCAGGTGAAGTTCTTTGGCTACTGAGCTCTATCAGACCTGTTTGCTGATGCTCTTTTACAGAACAGTTACCAGAACTGTCAATTGTACTTTAGTCTAGCTGAATGGAATATTAAAAAATGGTCAGAAACTTAGAAATTAGGGGAAAAAGTTGATAATGTATCAATATAAAGTTGGAGCGATTCGAGCAAAGGAAATATATGTTGGGTAAAGATAATTTTTATTGAATATTTATTTACTAATAACTGTATTTATTTCTTCAATTTGTCCTCGTGGAAAATGCAATGGCAGCTTTAGGTTAGCCCTCATGGTGATGGAATAGCCGTGCATTATATTTTTTAATCACGCGAGGATATACCTGCACCTGATATTTCTAATTAAACGCATAAATGAGTGCATTTATCTAAATCTATTTTTTAAGGGCTTCATGTTTATTTGCTTTTAAACCGATAAAGTCCCCTTTATAAAAGGGGAATTTATCAGTGAATTAGGGCGCAACCTCTAATTGATCTCATTTCTTTTACCAATACACATGAGGTATTATTCAGGCGATAATACCAAATAAATGAGCAGGGTAGCCTAGTGGATAGAAAGTCTGCTTTCTAGCCAGAGGACCCGGATTTGATTACCGAACACTTTGGACACACTCGGCTTCAACCAAGACGTGAATTTTTGATTACCAGGTCTTCCAGGTAAAGTTGCGGGCGGTCCAGGAAAAGGAAGTGAGCCCACTACTCTAGACATGCAAATTTCACATGCCGCACGACTTAGCACGAGGTGGACTCTCTACTAGCATCTTAAACAGACCCTGAAGTTGACGAGAGTGATTTTCCTTGAAACTGACCTTCTTTTGCTTTTTTTCGCAAACCCAAAAGATTTAAGAATTTCAGTATTTTATCAAAATTTCCTAACCATAGAGACATGTTAGGCTAGGGACATGGAGAGCGGTCGAGTAAAGGAGAGCTAGCGGACGGGGATGAAAAATGATAAAGTGACCGCGGAGAAAAGAATAATACGACCTTATAAGAAAACGATTAGGATAATCGATTCCAGGTAACGGATGGAATGGAATGTCTGCTGGGCCTGGACCTTCTTGAGGAGTCGCATTATTGGCAAAGCGTAGGCATGCTCACCCTCTTGTTCCCCATCCTCTTTCTCTCCCTCCTCCTCCTATCCCACATCTTCAAAAGAAAATTATAGATGGCGGAGGTAGGTGCAGCCAGCAGGTCGGTCCACTCGCATCTCGATGACATAATTTCTATTGTCACTTGCTTATTTTCGGCCATTCCCTAAATCAAACAGCTCTCTCACTAAAAGACATAATTTTCTAATGAATTGATTTATTTTAGGTCGAGTGTCGAGTCAACTCACGTACAAATCAGGCGGTTAAAGTCACTAAATCAAGTACAAATGACTGAAATGACAATGGCCATTCCAAATCCCTATCCACATGCGCAACGTTATTTTTCCTTTTCGGTTGTTGATTTCGGTTGTCGCAGGCTCAAATCTGCTTTGGGATTGAGTGGTTTGGCCTCTGAAGCACCATATGACAAGCTGAGAGTATCATATCAGGACACCAGGTGAAGGAAGGCAAACAGATGGGTCCAAAGAGAGAAAAAAACTTGCCAATATTTTTCGCAAACCCAAAAGGTCCCCTATGTGCTACGAAGGAAATGAAACACTCTACAATTCCAGAAAATGTAATCTCTCTGACAGTCAACACAACCGTTAATGTTTTAATCTCCATGGGATTATAAGATTTCACAGTTTCCAACTTGATATGGTGGATGGAATTTTAAATTTAAAAAGATTTTTGCACTCTTCCAAAAAATAAGTTTTAATAAGCGACGCGTGTTTTCATTCACAGAGTCATCTTAAGGCACACGATCACACAACTTGTATCTGAAGTAACTCAGCAAGTCGAAACGCGGGTTGTTCATAAACTTATTTTGCGGAAAAAGTGCTAATTATAGAAAAAAACATTTTCATTATTACTATCTCAGGGTAATAATGACACAATGTGAATAGATTCTCCCTTCCATATTGAGTTCGGTGTCATAAGCGTATAACTATGTACGGCCAGTATACAAAAATGTAAAAAAGGTTTTCTCCAAATTCTACCGTAACATGTAAAATTTGTAGTTGTGCCAAAATGCATCAAAGGCGTTGATGAAATGACAACAACCTGCACAAGATCATAAAGAAAACACCATTCTCTCATTCCCATTTTACGGCTAATTTCATGAACACGGAGAATGCCATTGAACATGACAAAGGTATTTATAACATTATCTCATACTTGAATAAATGCCATACTTTGTCAAGCATTGGTTAGGCACTATTTTGTCGGAAACTAGGTTCCCCCGCAGACGTTAGTAAAGATTTAATGGCGTCCAGAGGCTGGAAATTCACACAAATTATGCAAACTAGAGAGAGTGCGTTACTGTCCATTAGCTTCTGCAAAGGAAGCATGGTTTAAAGCCGGTAAAACGCCTTAAATAAGTTACGCAGCGCGGAAATTAAAGTACTCGGCAACCAATTTTTAGCTAAAAGCAATGCGGATCACCGTAAGCGACGAAGGAAAAAATATTCCCAGGGGCTTGATGGCCACTGGGCTTATTTGAAATTCCGCAGCAGCCACTCCATTCATAAAGCATTGCTGCGCCGAAGGTAGATAGGCGCAGGGGGTGGAAGGGGTCAGAGGCGAAGACACACGGCATTGATTGTCCCGAATCCAACCCCCACCACTCCGACCCGAGCGATTGTTATGGAACAAGCGCCGGCCATTGAATTTTAAACACCTATCGAAGGAAATCTGAGAGAAATTTTGAAAGGACGATTTCATTCTGCGGTGCATTTTACGGAAGGTTTCTCTGAAACCTACGGTCAAGAAACATTGACACTAATAAATGTTAAATAAAAATTATTTGTTGTGCATTAAATACCTGATCAGCACTTAGATTTATTCACTTCAGGGGCTATTTTGAAATGAAGCTTGTTGTAAAACAAGTGAGATCTTTTCGAAAACTTTTCAGAGCTTAAAAAAAAACTTAACTGACAAATTATTTGTCAGGGATCCCTACAAAGTAGTCTCCTCCATTCCCCTCCTCTCTAACTCCTAAAACTCTTCTTCCGGAATGTTCATAAGCTCCTCCGTCGTAATTTTCTCTATCTCTGGAATGGTGACAAATCTTTTTCATTTGATTGGGGTATTTAGTTTGAGGAATAGGAAAAATTCACATGTGGCCAAGCCTCGTAAGGAGGATGGATGGGTAAGCACAGCGGTTTTTGGCTGAGAACTCGAGTTCTAAGAGACGAATGAACCGGCACGTTGTCGTGGTGAAAAAAACACTCGCTCCTCCCCCAAAGTTCGAGCTGTTTTTGCTTGATTCACTCTCTTAAGCGTATCATAACTCCCAGGTAGTACTCCGTGTAAACTACCTGGCCTTAAGGTAGGTATTCGTGCTACACAGCCCCCTTTACATTGAAAAAAATAGTCAACGCCACCTTGACATTCGAGCGCACTTGTTTTTTGGGACGGGGGATGTTTCACCGATATTGTGCGGACTGCACTTCTGTTTCTATGAAATATCTATAAATCCATGACTCATCACATGTTATGATCCTGGAGAAGAAGGTTTATCCTCGTCGGCTCGATCAAGCAGTTCTTGATAGACTTGAACGCGAACGGGGCACGAGTTCGATGGCAATTCCATCCAACCTCAATTTATGTGTCAGAATTTCATAGCACAAACCAATTGAGGTGCCACACTCTTCTGCAAGTTTTCTGAGATTCAATCGCCAATTTTCACGAACGACATCGTTTATTTTCTTGATATTGGGGTCATGAGTCAACAATGATTGTCTTCCAGGACGCTCGTAGTCTTCCACTGATTACCGCCTCTTTTCTGATCCAGGTAAACCACTCATAAAACGTGGTGCATTTGATAGCATTCTTACTCAATAGTTTTTGTTAAGGATACATAGAGT
This sequence comes from Hetaerina titia, assembly GCA_037158775.1. Lineage (NCBI taxonomy): Eukaryota > Metazoa > Arthropoda > Insecta > Odonata > Calopterygidae > Hetaerina > Hetaerina titia. The sequence goes on from CM073773.1 coordinate 51,376,055, forward strand.
TTTACGCAGAATTGCACAGAAAACACTGCTTCTTCAAAGAGCTCATTTCCGTGGATTCGATTTTTCGCCGCACTCCGCGAATTTCTTTTCGTATAAACGGCCGTAACTAATCAACAAAACAGGATATTAGCAAAGTGGTTAAAGGAAAATTTTGTGGAAGTTTCTATTAACACGACGCTTTCAGACGGATTTAATAATAACCAAGCATAGGCGTGCTATTCAAAAGGTTCCTGAACCTTTACCGAACAGATCAAGTAATCCCATCCTACCTGTTCGAGGTTTTACTGATATGTGTAGATATTGTACGGATAAGTTAAGTATAATGAATGAAGATGGAAATAAATACTTCTAACCTCTGTCCAAAATGCATTAAGACTACAAGAGAGCTCTAGAGTTCTACACGAAACCCTGGATAACTTTAGTGAGGAGCTTAAGGATCAAATTGATGGTAAATGCGTTGAAAATAATAATAGCTGTGTTTGAGGAGTATAGGACTGAAGTACAATGAACGATTTTATGTAGGTGTATTGGTAATAAATAGTGAAATATTGAAATAAGAGGAAGGTTTACATAACTTGCAAAACATGATTGGATCGATAAAGAGAATAAGATGCGAGGAAATGGTGGCAAAAAGGTTGTGGAATTAATGTACCGAAAATGAATGTTTTTCTTGAGCAGGAAAACACATCAATTTTTAAAAATGCAATCCTTTCAAATTTTTGACGAGGCCAAATGTCATTTATAGGTAATACTATAAATGACATTTGGCATCGCCAAGGTAAAATATAGATAATGAGTAGATTTTATTAGCATGGAGCACTACAGGAGTGTCCATTACAAAAAATAGAAGGGATAGAGTGACAGTGTTATGACACGATATCAATGACTTAAAAACGTGCGACCACTGAAATTAATGGATGAATGAGGTTAAAAGACTATAAAGAAAAGAAAAATAAGAGGTTTCAGGAAGGGGCATGCATAGAAAAAAGTATGAATGTAGCATTGGGATAAGTTTGCAAGGTTCGGCATCAAGGACAAAATAGCCACAGTTAAAAAAATGTCCAAAATCGCTCAAAATCAGGCTTCTTTCATTTTGTGCACCGTAGTAGTGGTATATTTATATTATATTAGGAAAGAATTGATGCATTAGTCTCTTAAATAAGTAAACTAAATCAGTCCTTAATATTAAATAGAACTATTGACCGGGGTTTAAACTGCCGAATGCGTCTACCAGTTGCAAAAAGGGAGTCGCCCAGCCAATGTACAGATTAGCTGCGGAATTGCAAGTTTACTCAAGAAATAAACATTCGGGAACCATCAGCGGTGGTACTCCTTGGGCGTTACAGTCAATTGTAGAGTAATTAAGGGCACAAGTTTTAAGAAACCCTAAAATAGCAACGTGATGTGATGAATGGATACTCCCTAGAAATGTGCGAAATTCATCCAGAAGAGGCTACTTTATATGAATGAAATTTAAGGACGAAGGAATTTAAAGAAGAAGGATGAGACTAAATGAGCATATCCTGAGACACGATAATTAGCTAAAAACTATAATTAAGGTATAAAAGAGAGAGTAATAATTTCGGAGGAAGACCAAAGCAAAGAAGTTAATGGAAGGCGATAGCTCATGGAATGATTAAAAAATGGAAAGAAGAGTAAAAAAATATGTTTGAAAATTGTTGCAAGCCTATCTAAGGTTCATCAACCGAAAGAGATGGTGAGTAACATGTCAACAATTTATTTACGAATTTAAAGGTAGATAATAAGGAATAATAAACCAAAAGTAAGTCGGTACTTTCCAGTACTCATTAGTTCTCACAGTCAAAGGCCAAATTATAGATTATTTTATAAGTTTTCTTTTTTCTCTCAAGAGAAATTTTGCCTTACAATAACCTATTCGTTAGCTTTAATGTTGTCTAGTGCTGTATGAAGGTAATTAACCACATCCTTGTTTCCACTATTGGTGCAGTCAAGATGCCTCACGTTGGCTCAATCACCATGCGTGCCTATTTTCCAACATGTGCCCATTCGCCCTGAGAGAGTTATGCGCAGTGAAATTTGTGCTGTGGCATGAACGATCTATCTCATGCTCGAGATAAAAATAAAGTGAACTTGAACAGTGTTGTATATAAAACATATAAAAACTCTTATACGATCATTTCAGGAGGGAAATTTCGAGCTACAAACAAGGACATGAGAACAAATACATTGTATAAGAAATTGATTTACTGCAGCGATTTAATAAAATTGAATTTTTTATGGCTTCTGGAATATTATAACAAGTTCACATCAAAAGAGAAACCAGCCAATACAATAACTCAAGATTCGTATAACTCCAAATTGAATAGCGATGAACATTCTTTCTTAAAAATTGAGCAGAAAGTGCTTTGCCTACATTACCTTCATTCCGCACAAGTAGTTAATTGAAATATCTACCTTTAACTGTTAAAGTTTTTGTTCTCGCATTTAAAGGTTGTGCTGTTTTCATATTTTCCTGGGCACAGGTATATATTTTTTTCACATTTTAACGCTAAAATTAAGGGTAAAAATTCCAAGGGGACACTCACTCACTATATATTGTTCGAAATGAAAACAGTCACAATCATTCGACGAAATTTAGTGTGGAAATTCTATACTGATCTTAATTTTTTAGTGAAAAATCTGACCTCAAGAATTATATCAATTGAGTAAAAATCATTTAAATTCCGTATTTCCTCCTCCGTCTTCGAGTTTTCCCAGCAGGATTAAATCAAATATTTGAAAGCTTAGATTCTTTCCAGTGTTACCGTTAATGGATGCATTGAAACGTAGCTGAAGTGAAATTGAGCGTAAATTTGATTTTGGATGAAAGAACATATTTGGAATTACTTGGAGCTGTTAATGCCGATGTGAAAAAAAGCAATCTGAGAATTTACGAAAGGTTTAATTAGGTTTGGACAGAATTTAAAAATACAAAGAAATTAATATTTCATTCAGTTATACAAGCTTGACAGCGAATGTTAAAACAGAAAATCAAGAAATAAAAGCAATTTCTACAAATGCAAACTCTATTGAATGTATAAAGTTTAATTATTGAGGGGGGTGCATATTAAAAGTCATTGAATGTTCATATTTTTATCATACTACGAGTCCAAATAAATTATTCCTTAAAGTAGCTTACGAATCATTCTTGGTCAAAAAATTCCTCTTGTCACGCCAGCGAAAAATCACACATAGGCCTCAAGAGGTTTTTAGAGGAGAAGAGTTCAATTTATATTTCAGATTAATAGCTTAAATACCGACAACTTGAAATAAGATATAAAAGCTGATTATGGACTTTTTTAAGAGTGGTATCCTATTGGACAGGCTTTTCTTCATTTGGAGAAAAGGTACATTGCTATTTGTACTACGAGGACTAAATGCCTCCGAATTTTAATGAAAAAGACAAACCTACACACCAAAATATATTAAGAAAACAAAGTGAAGGCCACATATAGTGGCATTATTTCGTGATTTAGTCATTTAATTTAATGTCCATTTAATAGTGTTTTCATATGCAATAAATGATCAACTTAGTCCGTATTTTTACCATTGCAAATGCTACGCCTTCTCCCTGAAATGTGGTAAAACGCGTTTTACCTCGGAAATAGATCCTGAGCAGTTAAAACCCTGAACAAATTTATGTTAAATCGAAATAGGCTTAGTTACCCGGAAAATTGCCTGTTGCTAAGAGCGTTCAAAAAGCTAAACGGAAAAAATATGAATAATATATGGATATCGAGTTCAAATTATCCCTTGAGTTTAATTATCCCCTTTGAATCATTACAACGAATCGAACCGCTTGCGCTGTGATCAAAATATTTCCGCAATTGTAGTGGGCAATAAAAAATTTAATGGTGATTACCTTGAGCTCCTAGCCAGTGATTAAATTCAACCCATTTGGGCCTCAAATTTTGAGTAGAGATTATAAACCATTAGATTCTCATACTTCGCCTATTGAGACTGATCTAAATGCCCATCTATACTAAAAAAAATATGAGCACGAGGAGTTGGGAATTGATGGGAGAGAGTTAAAAAGGGGGTGGGAGAGGGATGGGATTCGGGTTTTGAAAATAGAGTATGTTTTTAATCTTGGTTTATGATATGGTTTATGCATGGGAGTGGTTTTGGGACGGGGCGGGGATTTAATGAATAGATGGGTTGATTTGAGGAGATAAGTCAGAGGGGCGTTTGAAAGCAATCGAGGGGCATTTGGGATAAAAGGTTGGTGGTGGAGTTATGGTTCTTGAGGACAGGGCAGAGATTTTTAGGAATGATCTCAGAGCCCCATGCCAGGAAAGTAGGTGGTGCACATTGAAAGAGGGTCTACGGTGGAGGAAGGTGTGAAAGTGTAAGCATATCTTCGGCCTATTTTATTTAGGAGGGCACCCTTACCCTCCCAAACCTAAACTGCAGTTTGTGAGATGCTTTCATCCTTGAACACGAATCATGCCCAACGTCTCCGTACCCGGTTTCCTCAGTCCAGCACAAAATTTGATGGCGTACCGCTGTTCGATCGTACGCTGGATTTTGCGCTTGCACCAAGTCACTCGACAGGGGTCCACTAAAAACACGATCAAGCCTGAACGAACGCTCGTAGGGGATTGACGCTTGGGCCGTGTTTGAAGGTCAGAGCCCCAACCACCGAGCCTGCGCGGTGCGAGCCTGGTTGGACGTAGAGTCACGCCAGGAAAACGTTGTTCCCAATACATTTTATACAAAACCTGGTGCATATAATCATTATTAATTTACGCAAATATTAAGAAAAATCAGGTCGCTAGATATTTTTAAAATGAATTTTTTCCGAAAACTGTATTTTTTTATGTTTATTGATTTTTATGGGTTACAAAAATAATAATTGCTTCAATTAAAGCTTTCATTGGATTTCTTTGCTAAAATCGCCAGTTAAAACCGTGAAAATAATATAAATACCCGATTAGGCAATTAAATATTCATTAAAAGTGAAAACAATTATAGGAAATTATACAACTTAATATTTTTTGGATTTTGATTGATTCCCAAAATTCTGATTGTTTCACTAAAAGCCTTAGAGTTTTATTATAATTGGCTCGTGATTTAATCGCGTTATCCTTAGATTTGTGGTTTTGATTGGTTTCCAGGTTTCAAATCTGGGGACGTGGCTCCACGTGAATGCATCAACTGATGGAGATTAAATCGTTTGAGATGATAAGCGGACACGCCGATAACTATGCTCCCGGCCATTCTGCACCGAAGGATTTCATTCGTGTCTCTCTGATTGATACAACACAACGTTTTTGTCCCATAATGAGAAGTACCTTGACATTGGTGAGATTAGAACTATTTATATGAAGAATATATGGGATAGGAAGGTGGAATTCAATATAATATTCCAGAGTGAATGTCATTTTTTCTGAAAGAGACATCAAATTTGAAAGTATATTGTGCGAATATCGATATTTAAATATAATTTTTCAATTTTTCATATTATTATAGGTGAAATGCACGACAGATAAAAATACGTAGTCGTCGATATTCTTTCGCGGTATCGCCAGGATTTACATACTTTTATATTTTTACATTATTGCTTACAGGATATGCGTATTAATTGAAATGCTCCGAGTTCCAATTCCGACTACAACTACACTTTAAAGTTTTTAAGAAGGAAATTGCTACTGAACATTTATATTTTCAAATTAAACATAAATATCCTGGAAGTTATAAGAAATTATTCTTATAAATAGCATAAGTTGAGGAACACTACTACCGTCAATATTACTAAAGTACAAAGTACATATTATATATATATATATATATATATATATATATAGAATTTCTATATATATATATATAGAATCTATATATATATAGAATCTATATATATATAGAATCTATATATATATAGAATCTATATATATATATATATATATATATTTTTTTAGGTAATCTACCGGTTAAGGTAGGCTTTTGGATGGACCCAACTATCAAATAAACATTTTGTGACTCCCCACTTAGCAAACTAATCTATATCAGGTCCCTCTTCATCTCGGTGTACTTCTTTCCTCCCTTCATCTCGTCCAACATCCCTATCCTGTTCCTACCCTTACCTCGCTTGCCCAACATTCTTCCCTCTATTACCCTCTTCAACATTCCACTACCGCTCAATACGCCCTTCATCCATTTTTCCTGCCTCCATAGGATTTCTCTCAACAAACCCCTCTCCTCCCCCACCATTTCTAGTACTTCCTCATTTGTTTTCCTTTCGGTCCATTTCACCTTTTCCATTCTTCTCCACACCCACATTTCAACAGCCTCCAATCTACGTCTATCCTCCTGCTTCAGCGGCCACGTTTCCGCGCCGTACATAGCTACGCTCCATATCAGAGTTTTTACGAGTCTTGTCTTAACATCCCTACTCAACGTCCCCGTCATCAACTCCCTCCTCCTTGAGAAAGCCTCCTTGCCTAGCGCAATTCTTCTCCTTACGTCCCTACCACTTTGACCGTGTTGGTCCAAAACACTTCCGAGATATGTAAACTGTTCTACCTGCTCTATTTTTTCCCCGCCTATTTTAATATTTAGCTTAGCCTTTTTCTTTCTGGAAAATCGCATAACCTTTGTTTTATTAATATTTATTCTCATCCCATATTTATCGCACTGAACCTCCAATTCACTCAACAATGCTTGCAACCCCTTGGCTGACTGAGCAACTAATGCTTGGTCATCAGCAAACCTAACCGATTTTACGAGTTCCCCTCCGACTTTCATTCCTATCTCCAGTTCTTCCCATGCCTCTTTAATCATTTCCTCTACATATACGTTGAACAGTACCGGTGACAATGGGCAACCCTGCCTTACACCTCTTCCTAACACTGCCCATCCGGACTCTCCGTTCCCCACTCGCACCTGAGCAGTCTGAGACATGTACTGGTTACGGATCAGTCTCCTGTCCCTCCAATCCATTCCTATTTTCTGCAATACACGCATTAATTTTTCCCAATTCACTCTATCAAACGCTTTTTCGAAATCTACAAAACAGGCAAAAACGTCCTGATTGTATTCTATATTCCTCTCGACTAGTGATCTCATTACTGCAATGGCATCACGCGTACTTCTTCCTTTCCTGAACCCAAACAGATCATCCCCTAAGTAATCATTTGCCTTACTCTCTATCCTTTTGTTGATGATCCTGAGAATAACTTTAGCTGCGTGGGATATCAAACTAATTGTTCTGTAATCCTCACATGACGAAGCCTTTGCCTTTTTTGGAATAGGAACTAACACCGATCTCACAAAATCTTCCGGCCAGATTCCTTCCTCATAGATACTACGAATCAGTCCATATATGGCCTTCTTCCCACCTTTCCCTAACCATTTCAACATTTCTACAGGAATATTGTCCAGCCCCACAGCCTTATTTGCTTTCATCTCCTTTAATGCCCTTTCTCTTTCATCGTCGAGTATGCCTGGACCTAAGCTATCTTCTTCTACGTCATGTTCCTTTTCTATGTCTAACCTTGTCGGCCTAAGTTCTTTACCATACAGTGTTTCTATATATTCCTTCCATCTCTCTTGGATTTTTCCTGGTTCAACTATTATCTTACCCCATTTATCTTTAACTGTTAGCACACATCTTGCCTTCTTACTTCCCGATAATAACTTAACCTTGCTGTATAGAGCACCAATTTCACCCTTCTTCTGTAAACTTTCCATATCCTCGCATTGCGTTTTCCACCATTCTTCTTTTGCTTTATTTGTGGCCCTTCTCAATTTATTGTTTAACTCTTTGTACTTCATTTTGCCTAACTCTGTGTTTACATTTTTCCATCTTCTTCTCTCGTCCATCTTTGCAATCATCTCATCCGTTACCCATGGTTTTCTTATCCTTTTCCCGTTAACGGTTCCTATAGTGTCTTTAGCGGCTTCCAATATCCCTTTCTTGATACATTCCCATTTTTCTTCGATAGTACTCAGTTCTTTACCGTCATCCATCATTTTCTCTACAGCCTCCTGATACTCCTTCCTCGTTAATTCATTTACTGCTTCTACATTCCTTTTTTTAGCCCGCCGCCCTTGCCTTATCTTCTTGAAACGAACATTAAATTTCATAACAACTAAATTGTGGTCAGAGTCCGCATCCGCTCCTGGGAAACTGTGCGAATTTATCACACTGTTCCTAAACCTGTGCCTAACCATAATATAATCTAACTGATACCTTTCTGAGTCACCTGGCATTTTCCATGTATACCTACGCCTTTTGTGGTGTCTAAACCATGTGTTAGTGATGACTAACCCCTGTCTCCTGCAGAATTCAATTGCTTTCTCCCCGCGTTCATTCCTCGTGCCTAACCCATAGTCCCCCACCTCACCACCATCTCTTCCTTCGCCTACCGTCGCATTCCAATCCCCCATCACTATCAAATGTTTCCCTGCAGGAACACTCGCGATGATATCCTCTAACTCATCATACATCCTATCGACTTCTTCCTCCTTGTGGTTGCTCGGTGGCATGTATACCTGAATAATGACCAAGTTCGTCGGCTCTGCTTTAATCTCTACGAGTAAAATTCTATCTGTCGCTTGCTCTATGTTGACTACGCTTCTTCCTACCCCTTTATTTAAAATTACGGCAACCCCTCGTTGGCTCTCGTCCCCGCCGCTGTATATTACTCTATAATTGTCACTCCAGTAATCCCCGCTATCCTTCCATCTCACCTCGCAGAGGCCTAAAACATCTATGTTACCTCTTTCCATCTCTCGCTTAATATTTTCTAATTTGCCTCTCCTCAACATTGTCCTGACGTTCCAGGTTTTATTTCTATATATATATATATATATATATATATATAGAAATAAAACTTAGACAGCAACACACGGCACGAGAACACATAAAAAGAGTCATATCTTATCTTCCGAAGAAGACGGAGTTCGAGTCCGTCGAAATTATCAAGATATTATAGTGAGTGTTCTTTTTGTGTTCTCGTTGCTAAGCTAATGTACTGTCCATTCTCCTCTTGTGTTTGTCAATTTCTCCTTTGGTGGGTGTAACAGCTCCCTAACGCCATCTTCTGTTTAATGATTCGGATCACTTTGGCGCTTTATAAGATCGCAGATTTCAATGTGAAAGTACGCTCCCTCGATAGCTCAGGTGGTTAGAGCATCCGCCCGGCAAGTGGAGAGATCCGGTGTTAAAGTCCCGGTCGAGGAAGATATTTTTACATTCGTGATCTGCTCACATCCGCCATCCCCACCTCTCTTGTGTTCGTCCTTTATATGTGTTCCTTTACCATTTTCCTTATCTCTATTTCGGTGTGAATGAATATATATATATATATAATATATATATAATATATATATATATATATATATTATATATATATATATATATATATATATATATATATATATATGGATATGTATGTGTGTGTATGCAGGATTAATACATTGGCCAAAGTGTCGTAAGAATTTTACTGGTCTGATAGACAGTTCGCAATTTTTCCAAACAATACAGTGATACGAGCCCCATAATTTTGAGAATTAATCCTCGAAAGATTTTTAATATTTTTTGCTATAACATTTGTTCAGTTTATAATGTCAAATCATATGGTTGAGTGATCATGGACATCAGTTAGCCTGAAATGGTATCCAATTAGTACGAAATAATTCTCTAGTAAGAGAAATAATTCATTGACTTAATATATTCACTTACTTAATATATTAACTTAATAATTTTTAATATATTAACTTAATAACTCACTGACTTAATATATTGACTTAATAATTCATTGACTTACAAATTTAAGGTAAAATGCCGGGCACAGAGAACGATTAAAAAAAATTTATTTTCTAAATAAAACAATTGTTGATTGGAACAATTTACCTGCAAAAATTTTTAAGCCCTTTCCTAACAGAGTCCTAACTTTTAAAAAAAGATGTAAACAACTTCTGTAATCATTTGATTTATGTGTTGTATAAAATTAAATGTAACAGCTTAATTTTTTTTCTTGTAGATTGGGAAACAAATGTTAATGAGATGGGGATTTTCTTTTTTTTGTATTCACTACAGATTGGTGTTTGGAAATTTCCTTAAAGTGTATTTTTTTTGACTTATTTTATTTATTATCTTGTGTGCCACCTGACATTTGTTTATTTGCACATGTACATTTTAATAATGATAATAATAATATTTATTTCGATGAAAAAATCATTCATAGAAATCAAAGTGTTCTCCGTATTTATAGTAAGTTAAATATTATATTTGAATTAAAAATTGGATTATTTATTTTACAAAAATTGAAAAAAAAAACACTCTCAAAAATCCAGAACCATTTCAAGTCGTCAGTTCCCAAAACATCTGTGAAAACCATTCAAGCATAATACACGTATATCTGACAATATGATTGATGAAATTTTAAGAGAAATCGATTGAAACTGAGGTAAATTTATATAAAATAATTATTTTGCTTTAGTACCCATGACATTGTTCCCAAATTTGCTCCACTGATTTTATGCTACAAAATCTTCAAAAAAATATTCCTTAATTCGTAATAGCTGATTAAATCAAAGAAACCAACGTAGACTAGAGTTATAAATAACTTTTACAGTCCAAATTTTCACTACTTGGTATAAGAAATGTATTTGACTAGACACATGAGACAACAAAATATCACGGTCATTATAACACGCTAGGGAGTGATGACGCAGCGGTGATCGAATAAGTTAACCGTATGTCGTGCGTGCATAAGGGAACTGTTTGATGTTTACTTGCGAAAACAATTAAGCTTCCTCCTTGATCCTTGAGTTCCAAAACTTTCTACCGTTATCATTCCATCAATATTTGAAGATAACATTCTTTGCACTTAAAAAACGCGTCAGCGGCCAAAAATTTTATCCTAACCCTAGAAACTTCAAAGTAATGATAGTGATAGAGATGATCGTACTAAAATTTTTAGAAGCGGAAAATTTACGCTTGCGAAGTTTTCTGATTCCGGATTAAATAATGTTTTGACGAGCTCACCAAACCGTAGAGCATTGATGATCGCAGCCAATGAATCGAAAACGACTAAGGTCTTTGCCATGACAAGTCGAGGTGGAAAGATTTTTTATGGCTGAATGAGATAGATTGGGAGAGGGATAGAGAAATAGTCGGAGGGGAAGAGAGAGAGAGAGAGAAAAGAAAGAACTCAATAAAGAGAGAGAAGGAAAGAGCGAGAGAGGAGTTAAAAAAACTTTTCTCAACATTTTTTCCTTGTCGAACAGAGCTTTCACTTTGGCCCAAGGGGCGTCCTCTCCCCTCTTTCGTCCCAGTTTGGCAACCCAGGACATCCCCCTACCCTTCACGCGCGCTAGCCCCACCGTTTTCCCAAACTCCCATCTCCCTCTCGTAAAACTGGGCGGTCGAGTGCTCATTAACGGTCAAGCAGCTCCATTGAACGACATACCATTTCCCCTTATTTTTTTTATTCCCTAACCTCTTTGGATTCAAGGAGCGAACACGGAGCAGGCTGCTCGCAGCTTCTTTAAACACGGTAGAAATCATGGTGCTAAGGGGTTGGAAGAAGTCCACAGAAGTGAAGGGAAGAGATCATTTTCGCTCAGTAAATAAAGCGTAAAAAGAAACTCGTCCGCTATTCCCTTTCCGGTGAAATACGCGTGACTTCAAGTAATTCAAGGACTGCCTCTTCTAAAGGCCGCTTTGCAAGATGTTCGCTTCATTTGCTAAATGCGTACTAAAATGAGGGTGTTCAATATTGGTTGTGAGCCTGATGCTAAGCCGCCGATGAACCATTTTACATCATTCAATCCTCCTTTGACTTCCGATTTTTGCGTACGGACAAAGGATTTTCTTTTGTGTTGTGCTGGCGCCGGTATTTACGCTTGAATTAGGACTAGGATTTAGTAGCTACCATGTCAGATTCTGTGCAATATAGGTACACTGTTGAGTTACGACGAGGAACTGCCTGTTGCGTTACCAACCGCTTCCAATCCCGAATAGGAAAACTGGAAATCTGAGGACGGCATTATCTTCACAGGAGAACTTTCAGAAACACTATGGTGATTACGAACATTTTGCGAAATTATGGCTTTATAAAGGCATTGGCAGCTATAGAAGCTATTTACAAATATCTTTCAATTAAAAATTGTGTATAGTTTAATCTTATTATGATTTACTTCGTCCAAGAGAATATTTTCACCGGTAGTTCACATAGAATTCACTCTTTTCTAAAAAATTATCTGGACTCAAGCGCAACGGTCGTTAGTCTCTCGAAACACTCCTGGTCATAGATAAATAGTAGTTGGATTAAGTACTCGAAGAGAAAGTAATCACCGTAATATTTTCTGTGTTCAGGACAATAAATGGAATTAAATCCATTTATTGAATAAAATGTCCTCTTTAAAGCGATATGGTGTGAAACATCCACATTTCTGCAATAATATTAGTACTGATATAAACATTGTGTTAATCGGCCTTAGTTTTTAGTGGACTTGTTTCACTCACCAAGGGTACTGGTTCCTTTCCAGGCAGCAGGGGATTTTTTAATGTCATTTCAAATCATTCTGGGATGTCGTGTGGTAAGCATGTCACGCGTGTAACGGATTTAGTGCGTCGGATGAGACATTAAACAGCCAAACCATTGGTTAAGGCGACTGCCCAGGCCCCAGGGTTTTTGGAAAATTGGGAAGGGGCCTTTTAAGAAATTGCCTTAGGAGTGCGCACCTTTAAAAAATAACCATTGCGTGAAAGAGAAGACTGTGAATCAAACAGTTCCGCGACGGAAAACTACATGGTATAGAAACTATGCGTTAATAAATTATGATAAATTGATCTGCAGGAGGAGACTACTGATTTGGCGTTGCCAATAATTTCAAAAACCACCATAAGCACAGTTATCAACCCATAGGTTGACAATTGTGAAATTCACTCATCTGGGCGGAGGGGTTGTCCCTTTTTAACTCAGATTTTGTTTGCACCAGAATCATCTGATCCCAAAAAAATCACAAAGCTTGGGGTAAAGCTGAGACTACCCAGGGGCGTCACCCGAAATGGATCCCGGGACCTGCGGTCAGTAGTCCAACAATGGTTTATTTAGAGTGTTAAACCTTCCTTCATGTGACGACTTTCAATCCAAACCCGTACGAATTTCATAGCGACGCATTTCATTAAATCTAAAGACGATTTTTTACGAAACGAGCTTATCTACTTTGTGCCTTATAAATTATCACAAATGAAATCTTAGCCGGACGGATAGCGTCGTTTTATACAGCGTATTTTTCAAAAACCACGGGTTATTTAACGCATTGCAATTTGGCGTTACATCACTAGTCATTAGAGGAAGCTGAAGACTTTTTCATTTATATCAGATGAAATATAGGAATTGCATTTCCATGGAGCAATTTCAATGTTTGTGCTCGAAGTTTTCCTCAGCTATGATAGTAAACTATATAATGCAACAATTTCAGAGAGTAAAAATCATTCGCCTTGACCGGGATTCGAACCCGGATCCCTCGATATCCGGCCGAGTGCTTTAACCAATTAAGCCCCCGGATATAGTTCACTATATTTGGGAAAAGATACTGCGTTTTGTACGACAGATTTTTCATGCGTTTTATTATTCCGTATTCACCGGCAAATATAATGTGGGTCTTAAAATGATTCTTCAGAGTAAAACCCAAATTTCTGATTAGACTTTTCAACTTTTAAAGCCAGGTCTCATGTTTTCGTGACTCAAGTGGCTGCTACCCAAACATTCATAACTCATTTGTGACACTTCCAGTTCGCTAATAACCACTTTAGGAATAGTGAGGGTTTTAGATGTAAGTTTCTTTAGTAAGTAACTTAGATGTACATTTATACGCTGTTTAATAGTCACTAAGTGATAACGAAGATTAATTGATTAAAAAAATGCCATTTCTTATTATTTTCAATCGAATAATTTATAAATAATTATTTTATGTCTCTCGGAAGGGATAAGTAAATGACGATGGAACCCATAGAAATATCTATCCCCACCTTGGTGCAGTTAAGAAAGCATTTTCTGGTAGAACATTACATTCGAATCATGAAATATCAAACTCTGACCCTTTGATATTTTTTCCTAAGACCAGACTCATTCCGACGTAAAATCTTTCTTAAAAATCCATCTTAAAGTTCTTTCCGCGGATAAAATACTTCCGACAGAAATGAAGGAAAGGATCTCAACTGTTGATCGTCCACGAAAAATATTATTGATGAATCATTGGAAAATTATAAGAAAGCCAATTGGAATTACACGAAGACGTTAGTGAATATACCATACCCTATAAAAAAGAGCAGATTCATCAAGTCCTATAGTCTGTAAATGTAATGGTTTTTTCTCATATATATTCGTAAATGCTTCAGATAACGACCAGCGTCCCTTGGTACTGTAAAGGATCACAACCATATCTCTGATCTTAAGGTCACACCAAAAACTAGAGTTCCTCACGATTTCTGGTGGGAATGGATCACTCGATGAAAAACACACGAGCGCTACCAATTGAACCGTGAAGTCTCTGTGATGATTGCCAACCGTTTGTGGTCCAAATGACGGCCAAAACCTTTCTTCGCAAACTAAATGGATGGAAATACCCGTTTTTCCTTTACTGTAAAGCAAAATATAGTGACAAACTTAAAATATTGGGCTTCCTATTCAAGTGAAATGTTTCCCAAACCTAATTAATTCGTACCATATCATTTTATTATGAGAATCCTTTTCAATGTGTGAAATTAAAATTAAATCAAAACATTTTAAAACTAATCGAGTGCTCAGAAGAGTACAAAAAAATTAAAAAAAACAAGTAAAAAGTTCATGAGTGATGCAAGAGAAGGCATAATGCAATCGTAGATGAGCACGAAATTGAATAAAAAACTATCATAATCACCATCTTTAGACCAAAATGAAAAACACCGAATGAACACAACTGCAGGACAAGGAATGGTTGACATTGCCGGGTCGATTAATTCGTTTGATGGACCAAAGCGCAGATGAGGGCGAGGTTTCTCCTACTCTAATTGCAATTAAAAAACGGAAATTGTACTTCCGGCGGGGCTTACTCGTTGCGGAAAATATTCAGTGGGCGACAGCGGGTTGTGCATGGGGAAATGATGATTGGGGTAAATACTTCCGGCGTCGAAATGCACGGCGGCAACGTTGAACTCTGAACACTCCCTCTACAGGTAGGGAATGTTTTACGTTTTACTTCATTTTTTTAAAGGGTATATTCCTTTATTATTCCAAGTAACCTAGCAAATAGCCATCGTTTCATCTAACCTTTATTTTATTCTCCTTCTTGATATGAACAAGTCATCTTAGACATGCAGAGAAGTATTTCACTCTTAACGCTGTAGTAAATGTACCAATAGTTTACATTAAACATTATAACTATTAATTGAATTATTTTTCGTATTTATTGTAGCAATAAAGGAGGAAATATTAGTATATTTTTTTTATTTTCATGCCTAGCGTTGAATCTACCCCAGCCACAAAATCATGGTGATACCTTCAGAGCACACGTACCATATAACTGAGAAATTATTACATTAATCGGTAGTAATCTAAAGGTAGATGGGACCAACGAACGCGGTCGATGGCTTTTCCGACCTTTCCGCTAATAGATGATAGAGGCTGATAATGCCCTTAGAGGCTGCCCTTGTTACCCTCTTTACATCCGTTGCTATGGTGAGAGAATTCTTTTGGCATTCACCGCAGACTTTTTATATCAAGATTCAGTGTTTACAACCATGGAAGCAGTGAATGAACGCACGAGAAGTGAGGTCGGGTCTAGGGGGACGTCAAGAGATCGCGAGGGTAAGCGACACATTCAAAGCGGCAGTAAGGATTTATGCCATACAGTGGCTGCGAGCATGTAATTTCTAACTGATTACTGGCATATATATTGATTCCTTACACATAAGGCATTAAGGAAGACAGCACATGTCATAGAGCCTTAACGTGCTGTACATGAATTAGAGTGCACGATTTTATTAGATAAAGGATGTTCTAGTAGATTTAATGTAAAATATTTTCGAGTGATGCAACAGGAAACGAAAACATGGGAATTCAGCATCAGTATCGTCTTTTTGAGCTCAGAAAATGTAACCACAGATAAGGCATATGCAATTTGTCACCACATTACACTTCCAGATCCTACAGTGAATTTGGATCCATTGTTTCCACTCCTCTCGCCCTATCCACTGGCAAAATCGCAAAATGGGGAGAATAAATAGCATGGTATTATCCCTTTCCGACCCTGGGTTATCGAGAGGGTCAAAAAAAGATATATTTCACTCGACAAATCCGATAACAAGGGGCTATCATATTTCAAAAACTGGAAAGACAGCGGTGAGAAGTGGATTCCAGTTTGATTTTTTATAATCTTTGTGGACTGTGTCCAAACCTTGAGTGTACCTTAAATGATTGTTTTCAGATTGCCATCATGCCTTGTTCGCAGACTGAGCAACTTCTAAAATATGCTTATTAGACTATATATTTTAATAAACTATATTCGCGGTCTATTATGCCGTTATAAAGAGAGGTGAAAGTGATTCACTTTCAAAAAAAAAATTTATGAATGTGACGAAAGTGAGAGATGTACCTACATGTATCTTTCTAGCGGACGAACGTGGCACCAAATATTCAAACTTACGTTTGTCCACTCAAAATGACATGCTGCAAACACTTGATCGAATTAATTAAAGTTTGCATACCCGTGAAAATCGAAGATAAGCGAGGACATAGCAATATTATTTTATAAATTCTATTGATTCCCCTTAGCATTAAACTAAGTTGATTTTTTGTCTAACCTTGCACGTAATCCAGTGAGACTGGTGAGACCCTTCTAGGATACTCAGTTATTTCTGGATTGCATGAAAGTGAAAGAGATGTTTCCAGTAAGGTTTCTGCGAGATAAAAATTATATTGAGTTTATCGGGATAAATAGAGGATGGCATCCCTCTAAACTGAAACAGAAAAAGCGAAACTAAGACATTTAGACAGATAGGTGGCGGGCAGGTTTATTTCTCACCCTGTGGGAATTGTTAGTGCCAAATAATATAAAGTCAGCTCAGATCGCAGGGTAAAATAATAGAAAAAGTTCCAGTAGTAGTGGAAAGTAGGATGTACTATCTGAGTACTCCTATTTTCTCGACATATAGTATCTCTTGATTTGCCATTGCAGTAAAACGAAAATTAGCCACCAAATAGGAATTAACCACCAAATAATTTTAGGGGTATTTTATTTACCAATATTTAGGGGTCTCCATCTAATAATTGGAGAAGTTTAACTGTCATCCCTCATTCAAGTTTCCCTGGGGGACGCAAATCATTTTAGATGAATGAGCTTCCTGCCACTCCCACTTCATGTAGATACGTCATTGAACGTGTCCATGCCAACAGAGCAAATAGCACGATCAATCACCGAAAACCATCTACGGGCATTGATGCATCGTGAGGAGGTATGACAAGTCAAGTTGATCTGTGCGTGAGCGAAATGTCACCACTTCTTTCTACCGTCACCGTATTGTTGGAAACGGTCAGTAAATTGTCCCACCTGCTATACCTTTTGATTACACAATGGAGCGCCAGATTGTGGTTTTTTGAAAAAAGATTTAAAAAAACGTGAACGTTGGGGGGAGAACCCTGAGGTAGTGTTGGAGAGGCTACATCTGTACAAATTTGGCATGAAATTCGTGTATTCAGGTGAATACTTATTCTTTGATTTGCGTCTTATTCATCGTATGAACCCACATCTTCCTATTTGTCCCATTTTGTTGAAATCAAATGCACAAATATATGCTGTTCCATCACCTTAATACAAAATCAGACCTTTCTCGCCATACACTACCTCCGGTAGGATTGAAAAATAGGGAAAGTTAGTGTGATCACATTTTCTCCATGTAAAATTATTAAATTTGTGCGTTTATATCTATGAGGAATAGCTATATTTTGATATTAAAGTCAGTAAGTGAAAATACATGCAGTATTACCGAATTATATTACATTATTTTTCATCGATTTACAACAACCACTATTTGAAGGAAAAACATTAATATCTGTCCTTATTGTATACTCATTACTACTATTACTTTAATTTTTTTTTTAATATTCTGACATCGTTTAAAATATAATTATGATAATTCGTTTTACTAAATTAACAATTTCCATTTTAAAGTACCAATTTCTCGTTTTTTTTACTTTCACCACTAAAAATAGGACTTCTTGTATTTGGCCTCTTATTTAGTTTAGAAATTTAAAGAGCAATTATGCTTTTTCAAAATCCTGCGTTTTATCATAAAAAAATGAACTTATAATGCCGTCCAATCTATAATATCTAATTAACAGTTTCTTATTAACAAATTGGCAGGGCACTTATCCTACCTCCTTTAGCCATGTATCTGATTTATCGGTATGTGCCAAGCCTTATGTAATCATCACCTTTACTCGCGTTTGCATAAGGAAGACTGCTGACGCCCTACCACTCCTTCCATATACTCGCGTGGAGGGTCACAGGACATTACGTAGACGCAGCCGACTTTACCATTTCCTATCATCCGAAAACTCGTTGACCATCGATTCCTTTTTTATCTTGATTTTTTCCCCTATAAATTTCTTCTAAACCCCTTTTTAGTGGATAGCCGTGCAATAGTCCGTGATGCCATTTGATGGCCATTCTTTTGTGTCTAATTCTACCTTAAAAGACGAGAGTATATCCGGGATAAAAGTATCAACCATCAACCTCGGTGCACTAAATTTCCTACATGAACCCTTCGAGGGCTTGGTGACACTGCATCGACACAGAAAGAGAAAAAAATTAAACCTGGTGGGAGAACATCGTAAAACCTAAGTGCTGGGTAATATCGGAAAACCACTACTTCTTCCTTACGTCTCAACTCTTCCGCTTGATAACTCCTGGGAGCAATAAGATGGCCGGATACTCGGCCAGAGGGTCGGGGTTGTGATGAGAGGGCAGAGAGAGGTCAGGAACGAAGAGGACATACGTCTACAAATTCATAATGCGAGTGGCCACATGGGCTCGTGTTGGGGAATGTTCGAACAGCATCCTTTAATTATTTAAGTTCACGGCTTTCCGAGTTTTATTATGAGGTGCTCGTAAAATGGGAGGCGAGGTCCATGCATCGTAAATGTTGAGACACAGCTCCGGTCTTGTTGTGATCAGGCTTAGCTCGGAGAAAACGAGTATTTCAAGAGTGTAGCAACTCGTATTTGCCTTTAAATTTTACCTATTGCAATCACGTACGCTTTTTTATTATCAATTCAGTTATACTATAATAGTGTGCCCTGATCTACAGTTGAGGACGGAATGCCACGGATGCCATACTATAGCCAACCAACCCATGCCAATCCCAATACCTTTCTCCTGGCAGGAACCTCAGATGAAGATTGAGAGAAAATATTATTAAAAACTCTAATATAGAGATTAGCTTCATATGCTTTGGAAATTTTGTAGCTCTGCGATGTTTGTGTGAAGGGGAGTGAAGAAAATTAAATTGATGTAAAGGAAAATGAAAGATGACATTCTAGGCACGGTAGGTGAAAAGAGGCAGCTGTCCAGAGAAATAAGAAGGCAGGACAAGTAGACGCAGGAGGTGCCAAGATGCATTGATATGCTAAAGAACGTGATGGAGAACGTAATGCTATGAAAGCAAGGTAAGGGAAGGAAAATAAGAGGTATTTTGGAGGGATTTAGAAATTATTTATTGCTAATAAGTTATTATAATATACAGCATTAAGTCTGAGAATTTTGGTGACACGTTAATCAGAAGTGCAATAATGTAAAGTCAATAAAATATATACCCTAACTTGTAGATCACTAATATTAATTCCACTGTTAAGTCGATAGATTTTAAGCATTCCTGGTAAGTTAAACAAATATCATAGGTCAGATAGACGAAACGTTTTTGATTGAGTGCCAACGTTTATATATGTAATAAGAGTATACTTCTGACTAACGTGCAAACCCATCGAGTGATTAGTGTAGGATTGCCCGCAGCACCCTCCCAGGTCTGCGTGCCACTTTGGGCACGCATGCTATACGCTTTCCACCCCCGTCATAGACCATACTCTTCCCCAGCGAACAGTGAAAATATTTTAATTTCATCTCCCAACACATTACTGTGAACACATAAGTATTGCATCCCTTGGCCGATATTTTTTTGTCAAAGTTTTACAAAAAAATAATTAGAATCAACATAAGATTCCTTGAGTTCAAACAATATTATTTTATCAGCATAAGTCACCAATATTTGCTAGAATAGGTCACCAATTCATCGCATCAGAATACATATGGATTCAATTGTACACAAACGTTAAATGCAACGTTAAAATATTTTTCATTAATTAAATATTTTACATAATAACACTGTTATAAAATACTTCATATTTTTAAATATTAACTTTCATCTAAACAGGAATGAATCCTGAAACCATAAGAACCTTTGTTTAAATTAGCAATAGAAACGCCGAATTTAATGTGATCATTCTTCATGATCATCAATAGTCGAGTAATTAGATACCATTTATAATATAAATGGGCACATCATAAGTATAAATTCAATAATTGCTACCAATATTGTTTGTTGAGTGAAAAGAGCACCTCTACGAACAATTGTCCTTTAAATACATAGAGCAATATCATAGCTTCGAACATTACCAAAATTCTCTAATTACCATATATACGCACATTCACTCTCTTCACACCGCTTCATATGTTCACAGGAATATTTTATGGGGTAACGATCATACATTGACGAATAAATAATTTAGGCATTGACTTAGTGCCTCAAAGTCTTCCACCAGTGCTCTTTCTAATTATCTTTTCGATTCACGGTGCGATTAAATTTAATTGATTACTTTGTTAACCTTGCGTACATTCCAGTATTATCAAACTCAACCACTGTAGAGACACCCTGAGATTGGAGGGATTGCTAGTTTATTTCTCACCCTATGGAAATTGTTAGTCTCAAACACTGCATCGTCAGCTGCAGAACACAAGAAAAAATAAGAGATAAAGATCCAGTAATTATGGAAAGTAGGTTCCACTCTTTAAACACTCTTACCTCCATTGAATGATCCAGAGATTGTCAAATCGCAGAAAAAACCAGGTTTAGCCACCAGCAATTGTATTGGGAAAAGTTTTACTGTCATCCGTCATTCCTGTTTCTCTGGAGAACGCAAATCATTTTGGATGAATGAGTTTCCTACCGTTTCCACCGCATGTAGATACGTCATTGAACGTGTTCATGCCAACAGAGCAGATAGCACGATCAATCACCGAAAACCACCAACGGGCATTGAAGTGTCGTGAGAAAGCACGGCAAGTCAAGTTGTGTTGTACGTGAGCCAAATGTCACCACTTCTTTCTACTATCACCGTATTGTTTGAAGCAGTCACGTAAACTGTTCCACGTGCTACACCTTTTGATTGTAAAACGGACTGACTGATCGTGTGGTTTTTGTGGGAAAAAAATGTAACACATGCCGACATTGAGGAGTGAATTCTAAATTTAGTGTAGGAGAGGCTACATCTGACCATATTTGGAAGGAAATTCGTGCATTCAGGTGAATGTTTATTCTTTTATTTGCTTCTAATTCAACGTATGACTCCACATTTTCCTTATTTGTCCCATTTTGTCGAAACCAAAGTCCCAAATATATATCCCGTCCCTTCACCTTAATTCCTTAACCTTCACCTAGGATGTCCGAGCTCCAACGTTATGCATTATCTTCGGAAGAGTTGACAACTGGAATTTAGTAAATGTGATCATATTTTCTCCGTGTAATGTTTGTATATTTTATAAACATACTCGTATATGTGATTTTTCACATTCATGTGCCAGTTATTTTCTCATTTTTACAAAATGTAACCGATGGGTCTTATAGATATTTACATTTCATATGATTATTTTATTTAACATTTTCCGCATCTTTAACTCTTTAAATATATCCAATAAGGAGCTTAAAACAATGTGATTTTATCATTATCACCTGTCATTTATTTCTTTATTTATTATTTCATTTATCATTTTATTTATCATATTATCACATTTCTTAGCGACCATTAAAATTAGTACACATTCCAATGACCAGGAGCTGATCCGAGGGAAGGAGCAGCAGTGGAGCAACCACGACTTCTTCCCACTGAAGAACATTTTTGATAAACATAATTCTAAAAATAAATATCATTTATACATGCAAAAATAATTTAAAATAACTTCACTACCATTAGCATAAAATAATATAGTAGATGGTTTATTTTAATTTCTAAGTGAATGCGGTAATTTTCATTGGGGACTTGATTTTCAGAGTAATTTGCAAGAAATAATGTTATAAATCTACTTTTACAATCTACTATTAAATATGTATGCATTAATGTTCTCCTGTAGCGGTTTTCAATATTTAATCATATCTTAGATACGGCAGTAGGGATCCCGTCTGGCTTGATGGGAGTAAGGGAGTAGGGTGGAAGAGAGAAAACTTCCCGTGAGTACTAGCACCCTCCTAACCGTTTAAAAGATGTTGCTTTAGCGTAATGAAGCACGGTAGAAAGTTGAAGTAAATTGGAACGGGTAGGAAGAGAAAGGAGGAAAGAGGATATACCTGTAAACGCGCGAAATGAAGTAGCTTAGAGGTGACGGAAAAGCGAGAATCCAGAGAAAGGGGAAAGTGTGCTCGGAAATCGAAGAACGTAACCGCATTATGTTCCGCTTGTATAAAGTGAACAATAAACTGAGTTGATTTTACAGCAAAAGTGTTTGATGTGCCTTTGACTAGATAAGCTGAAACACAGGATTCATCTCTCAAAGATAAGACTCAATAAACTAGTCTTTACTAAAGGATTGTGAGCGATTTATAAAATCTAAAAAAAAAATTAAAATTTAGACGAGGTTGAATTAATTTTAATTTATCATAACTTTTTTGTCAGGATGAATTTAAATGGATTCTAAGCATTCTTGGGGTAGCTTAGTTTAAGATTTAGCATAACATATTCCCCTTTTTACTAACGGGATGTATTCGGGTGCAAAGCATAACTTTAGGCTAATTATTGCATTATTAGTGCACAGATCGTGTACCTACTCTCGCATGTTTAACGATAAAGTTTAACGATCTTGCCTTCTGAAATTATTATTTAAACCCCTTCTCCGATGATTCAGTTCTGTGGAATTGCCTGAAAGTTTCCGCCCTGTCCCTAAATGCAAAGAAACACCGCCCGCAGTCGTTAATCCCCCTCTCTCCCCCGCCCCCAAACCAACTATTTTGCATGGCTATTTCACCACTTGAGCCGGGTTGAAAGAGAATATTCGTTTCACTTCAAAAAAACGACGCTCTACTCTCGCTTCGCCCCCACGCTCCCGTTGTTTCTGGACTGGTGGGGGCCCCACGGACAAGTGGATTTTATTGTTGGATGCCCAAGCAGCCTACTGGCCATTCGTTTCCCACCGCGCAAAATCCACCCCCAACAAAAGAAACTGAATTATATGCGAAAATTTTCATGACTCACGGCGACCTGACTCTCGCGGACGGCGTTCCCTACTCTTCCCCTTAGGGACCCAACTCCCATCTACCCCTCCAAGCCCAAAATATCCGGTGCCAGACGGAGATTCCAAAGGAATATCGCGACAGGCTTAAAAATAAAAAGAGGAGAGGAGAGACTTTCCCGCGGCTTTCGGCTTTCCTGTCGCGTGCAGCCCTCTCGCTGCCCATTTAGCTCCCGGATGGCGTCCAGGCGTCATTTCCTCACGCGGACACTCACACACATGAACCCATACGTAAACGGGGTGGAGGTTAGGGACGCATTACTCAGGGAGGATGAGAGAGAGAGGGATAAAAATGAAAATTTACGGGCGTCCGAGTAAATAAAACCAGTTTGCTTCCGACCAAAACTATCCGGAACCAAGGCGCTCATTCGATCTTTTTGTTGTTTTCCTTTCTATTGACCCTTTCAACAGCCTCATCAGAGGCGCGAATTAAAGAAACTAGTTTCCCCATTCCCATTCCTAACTCCCACCATTCCCACGTCCAAAGGTATTTCTTCCACCTTCTTATATAACGTCACCACAATTACCACAAACATCTTTCCATTCTTTTATATTATTATTTCAATCACGTTCCCCTTTCCATATCTGCTTTTTGAATTCATTTTCTTTAAATTAATATTATTATTAGATAATCTACCGGTTAAGGTAGTTTTTTGAATGGACACGACTATCAAATCAATATTTTGTAACTCCAAACAAAACTCAATCCAGCAACCTTCTCTACATCAGGTCCATCTTCATCTCTGTGTACTTCCTTCCTCCCTTCATCCCGTCCAACATCCCTATCCTATCCCTGCCCTTTCCTCGCTTGCCTAACGTTATCCCCTCTTCTTTAACATCCCACTACCACTAAATACGCCTTTCATCCATTTTTCCTGCCTCCATAGGATTTCTCTCAACAAACCCCTCTCCTCCACCTCTTTCGGTCCATTTCACCATCTCCATTCTACTCCATACCCACATTTTCAAAGCCTCCAATCTACGCCTATTATTCTGCTTCAGCGACCACGTTTCCGCTACGATACATATCAAAGTTTTGACGGGTCTTTTATTAACCTCCCTACTCAACGTCTCCGTCATCAACTCCCTCCTCCTTGAGAAATCCTCCTTGCCTTGGGCAATTTTTCTCCTTACGTCCCTACTACTTTGATTGTGTTGGTTTAAAATACTTCCGAAATACGTAGACTATTCTAACCGCTCTATTTTTCCCCTCCTATTTTAATGTCTAGCTTAGTCCTTTTCTTTCGGGAAAATCGCATAACCTTTGTTTTATTAACATTGATTTTCATCTCATGTCTGTCGCACTGAATTTACAATCCACTCGGCAATGCTTGTAACCCCTTGGCTGACTGGCAAACTAAAGCATGGTCATCAGAAAACCTAACCGATTTTACGAATTCCCCTTCGATTTTCATTCCTACCTCCAGTTCTTTCCATGCCTCTTTAATCATTTCCTCCACCTATACGTTGAACAGCGCCGGTGACAATGGGCAACCCTGCCTTACACCTCTTCCTAACACTGCCCATCCGGACTCTCCGTTCCCCACTCGCACCTGAGCAGTCTGAGACATGTACAGGTTGCGGATCAGTCTCCTGTCCCTCCAATCCATTCCTATTTTCTGCAATATACACATTAATTTTTCCCAATTCACTCTATGAAACGCATTTTTAAAACCTACGAAACAGGCAAAAACCTCCTGGTTGTATTCTATATTCCTCTCGATTACTGATCTCATTACTGCAATGGCATCACGCGTACCTTTCCCCTTCCTACACCCTAACTGATCATCCCCTAAGTAATCATTCGCCTTACTCTCTATCCTTTTTTCGATCATCCTGAGAACAACTTAAGCTGTGTGGGATATCAAACTTATTGTTCCGTAATCCTCACATGATGTAGCCTTTACCTTTTTTGGAATAGGAACTAACACTGATCTCACAAAGTCATCTGGCCAGATTCCTTCCTCATAGATACTACAAATCAGTCCATATAGTTTTCCTCCCACATTTTCCTAAACATTTCAATAGTTTTGCAGGAATGTTGCCAACCCCGTGGCCTTATTTGGTTTCCTCTCCTTTGATGCACTTTCTATTTCATCGTCGAGTATACCTGACCTTAGCTATCTTCTTCTACATAATGTTCCTTTCCTATGTCTAACCTAGGTTCTTTACAATAGTGTTTCTCTATATTCCTTCCATTTCTATTGTATCTTTTCTGGGTCAACTATAATCCTGGCTATTAGCCAGAACATTAGCTATGATGGACTGGTATATATTTTTTTAAGTTGGCAACTAAAACTTTGCAATCTTGTCATCTTTATTACGTACGCTCAAATAAATGCTAGCGGGTAATAAAAAGGCATCATGCAATATATACGCCTCACCAATGCCCAGCCGACATTTACGTGGTCATTTTAACGATAATATTATCATAAAAATAAATCCTTTCCTTGGTAAATAATTAACTGATGCTGATTTAGCGAGATTATGAGTAAATTCTTGGAAATATCAAGAACGCCGCTCCTGACATCTACTCTCCAGATAGTGAAGTGTAGGTGTTAAGCTGATTAATATATGTTGAAACCGCCAAAAAATTGTAACGTGGAGGAAATGAAATTGAAGGTCGGTCGGGATGAGCGCAAAATAGACAGTGAGAGTTGGGGGTCCGAAGGAAAAGTAGGCGTAAAATGGAGGATTAGAGCAGGAGATAGAGAAAGGAGGGGAATGCTGAAGACCATGATCAAGGGGAGGACGTGAGGCAAAAAAAGTAGAGATGGTAAAAGAAAACGGATATTAGAAGGAATGAAGGAAGATAGAAAGTATGCTGAATTGAAGAACAGTGGGGTGTCAAGTTTAGCCTTCTTAGGCGAGGATATGAAACGTAGGGATGCTAAATTAGTGTCCATCCATAACAGTAGACTACCAAATTGTATTAATAGTGATGTAATAGCATTAATAATTACTGTTACAAAAATATATTAGCGCTAAAAAAAGGCAAGATCTTAGAAAACCAAAACTGATTGCATACAAATTTTCATACCTGAAAATTCATAGAGAAGGTATAGAGGATTACATATTAACGCTAGGAAAACATGGGGTTGTTTTAGAGACAATAGATTATAGCTAGAAAGAAATGATTCGAGGTAGCGTTCATAAATATTAATATTTTTTGAAACCTTAAGATCCGATGGAAAAACAACACGCATACTATTTCCCCTTTACTGGAATGACAGGGCACAAAAACGATTTACTTACAGGAAAAATCGTTTGCTGCAACCAGAAATCTTTATGACTCTCTTGTTTTATACTTCACTCTCTCTCTCACTAACTCTAGTTTTATACATTCATTTCAAATGTATTTAAGTCTCCTAATCTGTTGACACACGTTTCATTCGCTACGAAATCTTAAATTTTTAAAAGTTTTGAAACATATAATTTTGACCACAATTTTTAAATATTGATACCGCTTTAAAATTGTGTTTGTAGAAAGGGACATTTGGCCTCATTAAGCATTGTTAACTTCACCCCCAAAAATAGGGGAGGATTTAGGTCTGCTAATTAATATATAATTAATATTTAGATCGGTGAATGCGTTCAGCAGGTTTGTGACTGAATTATCGCGATATTAATATAAGTAAGCATTTTTTGGCAACACCATTTAAAAATATTTCCAGCTATGAAGCAATAGAAGCAACATAAGGAAAAACGTGTTTTCTGTGCAAAACTGCACTCGCGAATTAGTTACAAAGGTACCCCATCAAATTGGGGGTAAAAAAAGAAACAGTTCGTGCCATGGCCCTTTTTAAGTAGCGTCAATCTGTCTGATTCAGGATTGAAAAGAGATTTAATGTCGAGTACGTAAAGATTGCAAATCATACAACGACTTCACTCGGGTTTTACATTAGCCGATACACCTCAGCTGTATTTGTGGACTTCATAGTCTTTCTGACCCATCATAAATGACAGAATTCAAGAGAAAATTCGTCGTAGGTAGCTGGAAACATGAGATCCAAGTAAAAAAAACGGAGTGAAGAGAGAAAGAAAGAGATGTGTGAAATAAAAAAGAGCGAATGAAAGAAAAGGTAAAAACAGAGAGGAGGAGAAAGCTTTCAGATTTTTATTTCGGCAGGAGACGTGCCTCCACCACGTGTTGAAACCCACCGCGTGCATCCACCTCGGTGAGAATGATGCTGTGCCATCCATTGCCAAGACTGAAAAATGATTCCCGCACTTCTATCCCACCCAATTTCCCTTCGCGTCCCACATTCTCCCGACGGAATATCCCAAAAATCAGAATCTCAGCGAGTTGGAGTTCCAATGAGTTCCCTTTGGAGAGGGGATCGCTCATCACCCTTTTTAATCATCTTCACCTCCCACCCATGCCTCCCCACGGGCTCCTCACTCTCTCAAGACCCGGCTCCTCTGAAAAAGGGAAGGGTCGACCCTTTAATTACAGAAGACACCGAGGGAATAGCAAAAAAAATAAAAAAACACCAAGGTTCCTCCTCCCACCTCAAACCTCAAATGCAGTCTTTCGATACAAACATACACTGATATATATATATATATATATATATATATATATATATATATAATATATGTATATGTATAAATTTATATATATATTATAAATATATATTATATACATATAATAGAAATAATATTTATATAATATCACTCTGGGCACCTGCAGCTCCACCCAAGCTAGTTGATTTTTCGGGTACCAGATCTTCCTGGGAAACCATAACCGGCACAGGTAAAGGAACTGGCCCCCCTACCCTGATGTGTGAATATACACACGCCGTCGGGCTTGGTACACGGGTGAGCTCTACCATCACCTATAAAACCGACCTTCGGGTTGATTACTGTGTTTATGGTTTTTTTATATATATTATATATTTCTTTTTATATATACATATGTATATTATATCAGTGTATATTTGTGTCGAAATGTCTTTTGAACTATCTTTCCTACCAGCCTATTTATTTCCCTCCAAGCTTAGATAAACCTCCACACATGCCTCCTTATTCTTATCTTCCCACTCTGTTCTTTCACTTCTCGCAGATGGGACTGCCATGCCCTCCTTCGCTTATGGCCATTCGGCCTTTGGGCTTTATGCACGCTCTTCCTCTTCATGCCTCGACTGACTACATAATTCCCAGAATTTCTATTTCAGAAATCGCTAAATAACCCTTAATATCCTCCTCTTACTCGAGCTGTAATCAGAATTTTAACTCCTGCTCTCTCATTTTGCGTGCCTTTCATTTATTCCGTCATTTATGTAGCAGCCTAATCCTTTTGTGCACCTCGCTTCGCTTTTCCTTTTAAGATTAAGTATAATATATGCAACTGGATGCATTTTTCATAATTCCTTCACCATAAAGAAACGAGTGCATTTGTCTAACAGAAGCTATGTTTTCACCAAATTCATTTCGAAGTCACTTTTACTGAATAAGGCGGTTTACTTCAGAACATCCTTCGTGAATTCGTCTTTATGCACATACATGTACATGCATGCATCACAAAGAGCCATAAAAAATGTAAAAATGAATATAAAAAATAAAAATACGGTTAGATAGGGATTAAAACGTTTGAAAGTAAAATCTTAAGGCATACATGTATTTTCGGGTAATTAATTAACCTATTCGAAGTCGCTGAAATGACTGCGTTTGCACAGAATGGTTGGTAGCGAGGGTAGAGAACGTGAAAAGGAGAAAAGAAAAAGTATTGAGCACGACGAAATCTCAGATGATTCGACTACATTCTGTGGATGTCCGCTCGATGCAGTAACTAGTGCATCTACGTGAGCAGCATCTTCAATCTATTTTCTCTTTCGCGGATAGAAAACACAGCCATTCGCCCACAAACATTGCAACGGGCTGTTTCAAAAGGTTTCCAATTTTTCACCCCATTACCACTTTCTACGACGCTAACACGTCGACCTAAAATACCATCCAAACATCCGGCATTCGCAAGCATCCAACATGGCGCATATACTGCAATTTAATGCTTGCCAGTTATTTTGTATGGGGTAATTTACTACACTTCCTTTCTTCAACCTCGGAAGCCAACAGTTTACCTCACAGAGAGACTTTCTTCTCCTATTTTTCCAACTCTATTCATGTTTAGGAACGAATAGAACTCCGAAGTCTTTAACATTAACATGCATAGCCAATTGAATAGGGTAGATTTAGGACACTCCCCGAAATCTATAACGCATCGTCGTGGAAAATCTGTCGTCAAACACCTTATTACTTCTTAACCTTTCATCAAACTAAACTGCGTTTGATTCTTGATACTTTTATTGAAATTTATATGTTATAAAATTTTATATTATTGTTCTCCAGTTAAATATATGTTGGTACTTATGCCATCCGGTATAGGTATGCACCTAACTCTTTCTCTCTCTTGCCTAACATCTATCTAACTATCATAGTTATCGACATCCCATTGGCTCAACATATATTAATTCAGCATTTAATGTTTCTCTTTCATTCTAATTTTCCCAATTTTCTTTCTTCTACTCCAAAATCTATACTCCTTTGCTGGCATTCCTCTTTCTTTTTCCGTATTTTCTCCCCCTTTTCCCAAATCCAGCAACCTCCAAGTCAATTGGCTCAAGTCTCTAGTGCACAATTAATTTTTTCATGGAATATGTTAAGGAACTATACGGACAATGCTACTCATCGTACAACGATGCTGTCTTTACATAAATCTGTTCTAATCTTTTACGAAAGTCTTTAATTAGTTGGCCTCTCTGGCATAAATGCCTTTGCAAATAATTTATTTAAAAATTCTTTTTCTACCAAAGCTTATTTTTAGTCGAAATTAGATCCCAATCCCGTCAAAATTTCCATTTTTGTATATTTAGACGTGTAACTTTGACTTCATATTTTTTGAGATTCTTATGACTTTTGCTTTATTACGACTTGTATTCAATCTACATGTTACATCGATTATAAAATACGTTAAAAAATAATTGAAGCTTGATAAACCGAGTCCAACGGGCTTAGAGGGACTACCACTTAACTTTAAAATTGACCAATGGCATTTGTAGATAGAATAAAAGTGCCAAGTCTCAACTAATATTTGACATTCATGGATTAATTTAACCAGGCCATTTAAGGGAGCTAAGTTCACACACTAATAACACAAAGCCGATCGACATTTGGAGGAAACTTTATACCCCCAAACGAAAATTACCTCCTTTTGAAATTACCTTCTTCCCTTTATACGAAACATAACATACCATTCCTTGCTTGACAGAATCTTAAAACAGCCTCTTATTATTGCCTTTAGAGAATTTTTAAGCCTCCAATTTCCTCCCGAAACACTTCTAGTCGCCACCCTTTCGGGATATTCTTCGTTTGCTTTCCTCTCTGTTTTCCATAACTTTTTCATGATTCATCATAACTCCTATCAATATCTCAGGAAACTTTCATCTGCGACCAACCTCCTGCAAATCACATTGCTAAACTGTACGACATAATATTAGGTCGTACCATCTTGTTAAATGCTTGCTTTACTTTAATCTGTACCCCAACTTGCTTGCTAGCTTACTTATTGAACATACTATTTCATATTAATATTCTAACCCTGATGTCTTTATTACTGAAAGACACACTACTATTAAAAATAAACCATATGTGTAAACTAATATTTCCACGCTTCCTAGTTTTATTAGTCAGCATAAACTTTTTGTGTTTTTACAAGTTTATCCATGGCATGTGGTTCAGACTAACATAATAAATTGCTATTTATTTCCAAAGAAGGAAAGATTTATCAACTGAATAGAGAGAATATTTAAAATAAAAGAAGTAACTTTGATTTTCCACAAGAACTTTATTAAAGTACGACCTAGGTTTCGACGCTGGACGTCATCATCAGGTCGTACTATATTTCAATAAAGTTCGTGTGGAATTACTAATTTACTTTTTTCATTTTAAATATGTTGTACTAATCCCATAACGTTGCGCTTGAGACATACACTTCCTTAACCACCACACCAGCTACGTTAACTAATCAACATATTCACTCCATCTCAAACATCTCTGATATTTCCTCTCCAAACATAGACTATAACTGAGCACCAAATATTACTCTCCTAACCTCTACCATCCCAACTCTCTATCAGCTAACCTCACTTGCGAAATCTTGTTCCCGTAGACTTTCCCAATAATGTACATTTCTCTTACACTCTTTAATAATTTCTTGAAGCATTCTAACGAAAACCAGAAAAATGAATTCTGCAAGTAATCTATATTCCTTAATATTGGAGATGCCATTATTAGGTTTATACCTCACATTCTTATAACAATCTAAATAATAGCTGGCTTTATTCCTCAAACTTCTAATAATGACCCTTACTTAATTCTAACGTTTTTGCTTGCGAAATTGAATCCATGTAACTTAAGTCCTCATATTCGACTGATTTTCTATTTTTTTGGGATAGGGTTAATAATTAACCTAAAAAAGCCTATAATCGATGGTTTCAGGCGTTATTTTATGGAATCGGTTCATACTTAAGCGGATAAAATAATACTTTGTAATTCCACAGATTTATTTCACAAACACACGACCCGGGTTTCGACGTACAACCACCTGAAGATGACGTTGTACGTCGAAACCCGGGTCGTGTGTTTGTGAAATAAATCTGTGGAATTACAAAGTATTATTTTATCCGCTTAACTAAAAAAGCCTTATAAATGCATTATATTCTTAGAAACATTACGAAGAAAGCCGAACAGTTTATATTACATTTTATTAGATGAATTAATTAAACTGGAGGATTTTTTATTTATTAAAACGTCTCTGTATGGGTTAATTAAATATTGAAATGGTGTTAAATTTAAATCCAAGTAGTCGCTGTTTCTTTATTATGCACAGGAAAATTATTCTTCCTTTTGATAAATAAGTCAACGCAGTTTATATTCTAGTTGTTTTCAACAAACCGATAAATTTGGGTTTTAATTCCCAGTCTATACTTATTATGGATTGGCTCGGTACAGTTATTGCTCGTATGATGTCACCTCCACATAGTTCACAAACGTGGATGTAAAGATTTGAAGCTACTTAATGTGTCAGTAATATACTCATAAACTTGTATTACTTGCTAAGGCCAATTAGTAATCAATCAGTTGTTTTCAGGTTTAACAGCTAATACAGCTCGGTTGATAATTTGTAATGTAATAATCACCCCAAATCATTCACCTCCTGTAGTTTTCGTTGGAGAAAACAACCTTATGGCACTAATCAATAGAAAGATACGAGTATATTTGACCTTTTATTGATAGCTTCCTTACTAAATGAAGCATCAGTTAACTAAAACTTTATTAAATAACTGGAACATGTGAGTTATGTAACGTCATTTAATCCTGTTAGTTTTCCATGGAGCACTGAAGTATATAGGTATTTTAAATTTTACGACTAAACTTTGAAGGAACGTAAAACAAAATACTAATTGGCAGCCGACAATAAAAAGCAAAAATTCTCTAAGCATACACATACAGTGTTGGAACTGTAAAAATGAAAAAACGGTTCAAATCAGCATCCGAAATTGTATAAAATTCCAAAATAAATAAAACAGTTTCTTGCGTAACTTGGTGGAAAATCTTCATATTGACGTTTTTTTAAAAAATAGAACCACTTTACTTTTCCACATAAACACGTAGTTTATGTGGAAAAGCAAAGTGGTTTTATTTTAAAAAAAACGACAAATTCCAAGATGTTAGCATAAAAAATATACATTAGACAGTACTCTTTAAACCGCACTAAAACTTTGGAACTAATTTGACTGCTGAAGACAGTGAAACATGGGTGCAATACCGAATGTAATCTGTCAACCTGTATAGGTGGGCAGGACGAGTCTGAGAGGGGAATGAATAACCATTGTTAGGACGGGGAAGAAAGCGGACCGGGAAAAATTAGACCGTGGAGAAAAAAGCTAACACGAAGACAAGCGCTTTGAGAAGAAACAGAAGTTTTGCCATCTTCTGAGAAAATGTATGAAAAGGAAAATAAAAAAATAGTAATCCGCGAGTTAATCTTGCTGCGCTTGGAGACTAAAAAATCTATGAGACTCGTATCTTCAACCTTTTGTCTCCAAATTTGACTGCCTGGAATCGTATTCATGCTTACAACACCTATTTGCAGCTTTCACAAAAAGTAATTCCGAGGAAAGGAAGTAGTGCAAGAACATCACAAGAAGGAGGAGTTACGTCGTTTAAAGAAAATTCTTAATTAATTAATCAACTCTTTGCAACATTTATTTAAAAATTGAACCCATTTTTACAGGATATTGTTTCAGTAAAATAGTTCAAATTCCTAACGCAATATGTTATTTTCTTACCCCTCTTCTGGAATATTTCAATGAACGATCATATTTTATCACATGTTCCACATCTCAATAAAAAAAAGTTTTGAAACATTGTTGCTGTTTTATTTTTCTAGAATCACCTATGCCTGTCACAATTACATTCATGGAATCATTTGAATGCTAAGCATAAACATATTTTTGCAAAACCACTGATGCAAAATCTAAATAAAGTATTAGCAGTTTAATTGGTGCCAAATTACCCTAAATGAAATATAGAATAGGATTTTTCTTTTTGGAATACTATACGTTTTTCTACTTGAGGAGGTTAATGAGAGTAGTGTAGAAGAATTTCAGAAGTCTGGAATTCACTGCAGACTAGTCATGAACGTGTCTGTCTGATGCTACTGATTGAAAATTGGGCTGAGTCACATTAATTTCATTCATTCGAAGAATACATGTAGTGGGATGCAAATTCGTAATGTGTAAATTTTTCTGCATATTTCCCCAATTCTAATTGTTAACTATGAAGTTATGTATATATTTTAAAATTAAATAACCAAATTATCCCGATCCACGAAAGATTTATTCTCGCAGTTAATTGATGAAACAACTTTCTGATATTTGCACCAAAATTGTCATTTCATCTTCTATAGTTTCTCAATCCATTATTCTTTCAATGAGAGTAAATATAAATTGATAGTAGAATGACATTTACGTTATATGTCTTTCTCTCACTGAAATCATTCCTTTCACAATGAAAATTTTGTGTTTGACCTCTTTAAACGTTTGTTAATTATCTCTTGAAGGTAATTCAATCTCTTTTCCTATTTTACAATGTGAACGACCAATCAGAGCTTAAACATTTTATTCTGCTTAATTGTTTCATCAGTGCTGTTTACTAAGACGATTCCAATGTGGATGAAAGTTATCCAATGAGAGATCTAACATCCAAAAGACAGCCCGATTATTTCACTTTTCCATAGCTACATTTTACAGGTCAACGCTTAACTAGTTTCTTCATTGAGAAAAGATTAACTACCACCAATCAGTAAATCAATAGCATTTTATCACCAACACGTGTTGATGTGTAGGCCTGCACTTATTATTATTAAAGAAATAAATACGCTAATTCACTGTTTTCTCGCAATAAACTCCCGATCCCATTCTAGTTATCATTCTTAATGATTCTCTGCGCATCACTTAGTAACATTAATTGATCCGTTTTTTTAAATAAATGACTTGACTATGGCGAAAAGTCTCAATCAAATTTATCACCAGGTGTAGTCCTTAAATTAATGTCATTTATACTACGTCTATGCCTGATTGTATACAGGGTGCAGCAGAATAACTCCCTGATTTGACGGGTAAATTGTAAAAACAATAACCAAGATTCTTGAAAAAGATTTTTATTTCTGAAAATTAAATCCAATGCTATTTTTTTCATTAGGTTTTGAAAATAATTTCATCCAGGTGACGAACATGGTGAGCGATGCACATTTTGAATCGTTCAAAAAAGTTTTCGAAAACTCTTTTCAGCATATCTCCCGTTATTCCAGCGATGGCACCTGTAATTGCTTCCTTAAGAGCTTTAAAGGCCCAAAGTCGAACTTTTTAGACCTCAGATTTGAGATAACCCTAAAGAAAAAATCACATGGGCTCAAGTCCGGGGAGGGATGGGGCCCATGAAACATCCCCTCGTAAGGAGATCAGGTTACAGGAAATTGTTCTTGCAGAATTTGATGTGAACGATGGGCGGTATGAGACGTGGCATCATCTTGTTGAAACCAAAAGGCTTCTGCGTCAAATTCATTGCCATACTCTTCCATTTTGGAAAGGAAAATTTCTCCAAGATCTCACAGTAGCGCACAGAGTTTACAGTAACAGTTGAACCTCGATATCCAAAAAAGTAAGGCCTAATAATGCCTATAGCAAACACAGCGAACCAAACAGTGAATTCGGGACTATGAAGAGGTCTTGCGTGAAGTTTGTGAGGGATTTCAGGCGTCTAGTAACGAAAATTTTGCTTATTTACTGAGCCGAAGAGGTGAAAATTCACTGCATCGCTAGATCACAGTGCCCTTCGCGTCGCCCACACACTATCATTGTTTTTAAAGAACGTTTCTACGACACAACCTTGATACTTACCAGACCACTGAATGGTAACTACTAAAAAATTATGTTTTTTCTCCAAGCTAATGCAACTACTTCTACTCCGCTAATTTACCTACGCGCTCTTCAGTGATTTTTTTTAAATGAGGGAGTCCATTCCGCTTTACTCTGTATTTCAATAAGAAGAAGATATTATTTAAAATGAAGATCACCATCAACAAACTTTATATATGTATAATAGTATTTTATTGAAACTTCATTCCAATAAAAGCCGACTGACCTTTTCATGTAAAGGTCGGTCAGCTATCTCTTCTTAATTAATTCGTAAATACGTATGTAGTGTGCATGCAATTATTAAAATTCCAATATTTCCGTTGGTAATAAAAAATGAAATTGAAAATTGTTAAATTTTCAATTACATTTTTTGATTACCAACAAAAATTGAGAAAAATTGGTCTCTTCAGAATAGAAAGTTGAAATTACACCAATAGCCTGATTGTACCATGGTTGCGGAGATCATGAAAATAGTATAAAATACTTGAAGTATAAAAGTAAAACATGTATGCTGTTATTTTTCCCGTGAGCTGTGTGTGGTTAGAAAAACTGAAAACGATCGTGCTATGGGGGAAAACATTTTCAAATTCTTAGTAATCTAGAATATTGCCATTGTTTTATCCAATCGTTATTCCATCGTTATTCTGGTTACTAGAAGCTCATCCTGCATGGTACAGATGTATTTTGCAATATAATACCGTGGTACATACGAGTATAGCTGTGCTTAATATTTCTTCCATTATTTGAAATATTTTTTATTTTATTGGCAAATGGTCTCTGATCAAAACTTTATGCTGACTTTACATACTTGGTGTGGAAACGTCCCCCGCCACACACCCTTATGATAGATTACAAGGTGAAATATGGTTATAGATATTTTCCTACCTTATTAATGACGTGATTTTCTCTAAAACATTCAGAATTATGGTTTGGTTTCTCTTTCCGACATTCTTGGATTACTATAATGTTTGAACATCGATTTTATATAGTTTATTTTTTCCAGTCGAAGCAATTTTCAGTCCAAAATGCCACATGGACTATCTAGGTTAGGAGGAAAGAATTTCTCCTGACGCTGTCCCAGAATATGAGTACTATGACTACTGCATTAAAATATAGATAAACTTTCCACAACCGAGAGAGGATACTGAATATGTAAATTGAGGTCATTCAAGCCACCAAGTACCTGGCACAAACGTCATCGTTACATGGAAACGTGAAAAGATAGGGGTAACATACCACCTTTTAGTATGGAGGCACCAATGAAATATTTTTCATGAGATCATCATCCCCTCAAAAGAGAAATTATGTTTTGACCTTTTGACCTTTTTTTGACCCTATTTATGTTTTTGACGCGTAATTTGGAATTCGAGACACTGTGAGCTACGGATGGCTTGGGGACGGAGGCTGGTGGAAGCGGGAGAGAGGACGTGGGAGGATGTGTGGAACGAGGCGCGGGATGAAGGAGGAGAGACGCGGAGGAAGAGCGGTGGAAGAGTTACGTGCGGCAAGAAAAGGCCTCACGACAGCATCGCCTTAATGAAACACTTTGGTTGTTTGCACCCGCCAGTGGTGCCGTTTCTCACCGAAGACCCTTCTCCACCGAACGCACGAATTTCACCCGACGGCGTCTTTGAACGAAACACGCCGAGGCTAATTAACGAGGGAGACGAACTCCATTTTGACTTTTGGGTCGACTCATCGCAAACCAGCGGTCCTTCACCATTCCCCTCGAGCCTCTCTCCCCACTCTCCATCTCGTTTCAACCTTATACAAACGTCTTTGAGAAACAGAGCGTGGATATGAGTGCAATGGCTCCGTTTCCCTTCTTTCTATTCTTTGATCCTTCGTAAACGCCATTCCAACTGTCGCAGGAGTTCGTGGCGCAGGTTTCAACGACCGGGAGAGGAGAGAGATGTCGAGGGTGAGTAGATGTCGAGAGATGTGAGGTGGTGGGACTGAGGAGGAGGGAGAGAACGAGAAGTAGAGAGAGGGGGAGAGGAATACTACAAATGTGTGTTTGGTATGGGAACCAACCCATTTCGTAAAAAAACGGCCAAAAACGGGCGAGATTAAATACAAATAGCAAAGCTCATTCTTAATTTTTTTCATATGCTGGGGACTGTTTGCCTTAATTTTTGGCCTATCACTTTTTTATTTTTTTTAACTTGTGCATTAGTCTTTATATTATACTTTTATCGTTTTAATATGCTTTTTCACATACATTTTCATTTTGTATTCAACTTTGTAATAACTATTATGTGGGCTTTTTATTCCTGAGCTAAGGGAAGAAGAGAAGGTAAAAGATACAAAAATTACAATCCATTTGAGAATAAATAGGACAACATAGTAAGGTGAGGCACCCACAGAATTCACTTCGAAGTAGTAAGACGGAGATTCTTGGTATGACAACCCCAGGTTAAATACTCTTCACATTCCATTTCGTAGCGTTTCGTAAGGTTTAATAATAAGCTCTTAAAATTGCCAAACGTGTAACACAATAATATTTTGGGGAAATTAAAAATTAGTTTAAACGGAAGTCATTAATGATCCCTGAATATGTAGATTACGGGACATAAATTAACGGTGTCAATAGAATCCTCTTCTATTCTAAGAAACGACTCTCACTGTGATGACGAATTAAGGATAGGTGACTGTCAATCATCTTAAGTTGAGGAAGCCTATATACGAGGCGTGTTCATAAAGTAAGGCCCGTTTAGTCACAGGAAAAAATATACTCATATGAAACACATTCTATTGGCACTTTTAGTTAGCTACAAACCTACTTCACTTATCTACATAATCGCCGTTCACTTGTAAGCATTTTTCGTACCGCTGCACCAGCTTCTTTAACCCCTCTGCATAGAAACTCGCCGCCTGAGGGTTGAAACAATCGACAACGCCATTCTTGAGTTCCTCTTCGGTTTCGAAACGTTGTCCACCGAACCACTGTTTCAAGTGAAAGAAGAGGAAGCAGTCGCTGGGTGTAAGGTCAGGACTGTACGCTGGGTGGTTTAAAGAGTTCCCAACGACCCAAAAACTCTCGTCCACTGGACATTCTTTGCTCTTTGTGGTGGTCGGTGAGCATGTTCGGTACCCACCTTGCACGCAATGTGTAGTATCCGAGGTTTTCCGTAACAATATTGTAGACAGTAGTGCGTCCAAGTTGAGGAAATTGTTCAGCCAGGCCATTAATTGTCAATCGACGATCACATCGCAGTTTTTGTTCCACTTGCGAAACAATTTCATCGGTCAGAATACTGGGCCTACCACTTCGCTCTTCGTCATGGACATTCGTTCGTCCATTTTTAAAATCACAGCATCATTGTCTAACCTTTCCTTCACTCATAACGGTAGGTTTATAAACAAGGCATAATTCCCGATGAATTCCAGCAGCCGACAATCCTTTTGCATACAAGAATCGTATGACAGAACGCACTTCACAGCTGGCGGGATCAACGATTGTCGCGGACATTGTTGTTTGCATGCACGGACAAACAAACGACTTCTGAAACAAAACAAATACTGCTATAGCTTCTCAATGAATCAGTAGATGGCGCTGCAGGAGCAAAACTGTGTTCTGAAGCGCCAATATTTCAATATAAGAAAACGGTACTTACTTTAAGAATACGCCTCGTATAAGTAAAAAAAAACGCTAAGAAGCTTATAATATTCAAGAAATTTTCAGCAAAGAAACTTAAAGCTAAATGTCTCAAATTTAGCAAGCTTGTCGTGAT